>CM017897.1:18157815-18232168 GCA_008369825.1 Triplophysa tibetana
CTCATTTGTAAGTTACTTTGGATAAAAGTGTCTGCTAAATGATATAATGTAAGCACACATCTATAAAAAGCAATGTACACTACTGGTCAAAAGTTTCTTCAAACACTAATCACTCATTTATTCTTATTTTTTCCACATTTAGAAATTATACTCATCAAAACAGTTGAATACTACAAAGGCAACTGTGGACTATTGCGAATAAAAATCTGAACAACTTAATAAAACCTGTTATGTATCTGCTATAAACTTGTTATAAACATCTTCAATGTTGTCATTTTTTCCTCACATTTGCAGAATTTAATTTTATAATCCAACTGCTTGAGGATTCACCTGTAAGATGGTCTTCAAACAACACTAAACAAGTTCTCATCTGAGATCTTATTGGTTGCTCTTTTTCATTATTTAGTCAAAGTCATCCATTTAAAAAAATGTTTATACTGTATAAAATGTATTAGTTTTTAATGAAGAAGTTTATATTTGCACAATTATATTTCTGTTAATGTAAAAATTCAGACATTTAAGCACCTTAAGATTAAAGCATTTTTTTAGACAATCATTTCATTCAAGTGTTCAAACACGTTTGACTGGTAGTGTATAGTGACTGAATAAAGCAGTTTAATTAATAAAAGATTAATCTTTAAAACAAGTCAGTTTACGTACATATCAAAGACATCGAGACAGTACAGATTCACAGTTTTCTCCTTTTTGTGACAGACAGACAAATAATTTAAAGTTAAAAGTACTTGTGTTCAATAACACTGCAACAAAAAAACATAATACACTAAAATAAAGTAATAAGAATAGCTGCTTTAACGTTTTAATCATACAGAACCCAAGACTGACTGCAGCAAACTTGCTTGTCTGTAAGAAAAAATAAACAGAGAAATACAACAGTAAGTCTCAGTAAGAATTTCAGCATCTCTAGAAATCACACAGAAATTCAGATCATTCGATCTATCAGCTTTTTCATGACAATACTGGACGCAAAGATTTAGTTTTATTATATTAAATCCATATTTAATCTCCGTGTTATCGTTTCGTCATTCTGAAGATAACACATTTACACATCATTTAAACAAACAGCGTTGTGTCATTCACACAAATACCTCGAGAGTGTTCGTGTGTTTCAATCTGATCAAAACAACTTCTGTATGCAACACTTTACAAGTTCAAGAATGATATTAACTTAACTCAAGTCATTTATTACATGTATTTTAAATAAAAGGAAAACATGTTTAATGTTTCATTAATGTTTACACAAACAAATCACATGAAATTCATGCGCAGCTTTTCTCCAGAGATCGATCCTGGTCGTGTTTTTAATGTTACAGTGAAATAATAAAGCCTTTACTGGCGTGCAGTTTAGTCTCTGAATAAAGCTCTGGATCTCTGCTCTGTGTTCACGCTGTTTCCACTCAGATTATTTTAAAACTCTGATATTAACTCGAAATGTCGCAGGAGAAAACACAAGAGTTCGCGGCTCACAGAGGCGCGCTGGCACTGACAGGTCGAGCTGAGTCTATATGGTTCTCATGTAGTTTTTAAGAGCGCAGCGCCACTCAAACCTTCCGCATTACTGATCAACTGTATTGTGACAGTACAGATCTGAACCGAGAAATGGCAGAAACCGCTCCAGCTCCAGCAGCCCCGCTGGCGAAAGCGCCCAAGAAGAAATCTCCAGCCAAACCCAAGACAGCCGGTCCAGGCGCGAGTGATCTCATCGTTAAAGCCGTGACGGCCTCCAAGGAGAGAAACGGTGTGTCTCTGGCCGCCCTGAAGAAAGCTCTCGTCGCCGGCGGATACGATGTGGAGAAGAACAACTCCCGCGTCAAGCTCGCCATCAAGAGCCTCGTGACTAAAGGCACACTGGTGCAGACAAAAGGAACCGGTGCTTCAGGATCTTTCAAACTCAACAAAAAACAAGTCGAGACTAAGAAGCCAGCGAAGAAAGTCGCGCCTAAAGCAAAGCAGCCCGCAGTGAAGAAGCCTGCTGCTGCTGCTGCTAAGAAGCCCAAGACTGCAGCAGCAAAGAAGACCGCCGCAAAGAAATCCCCCAAGAAGGCCAAGAAACCTGCCGCCAGCGCCGCTAAAAAGGCAACGAAGAGCCCCAAGAAGGCGAAGAAGCCAGCGGCCCCCAAGAAAGCAGTCAAGAGTCCGAAGAAGGCAGCTAAAAGCCCCAAGAAGGTCAAGGCTGCTAAACCCAAGACGACCAAGCCCCAAGGTGCTAAGCCTAAAAGGGCCGCCCCGAAAAATAAGTAAATTCCTTCTCCAGACTTTCCATTAAAAAAGGCTCTTTTAAGAGCCACCCACCAGCCCACTAAAGAGAAGTGTTTCAAACATGTTGATTTGATCATGGTTGTGTTCTTAACAAATGAATAAGCAGAGAAATCGGCTTCAAATCAATTACACAAGTTATGATCGTCAAGAGCATTTTAATTCATAATCAGCGCAACATCTGAAGTTGTGTTGTCAGTATAAATGTTTGATTTTGTTCAAACTATTGTCTTCCAATAGACGCGTCTGAAAAGACCTCAAATATAAGATTTAATTTAGTAAAAGATCACGTGATCAAAAACTGACACAAAACCAGACGGATGGGAAGAAATGGGCGGGTTTTGAAGTTTGGAGGGAAGTTCAGTGATTGGTTCGAACTTTTCACAGACCACAACCAATAGGCGAACGATAGGCACGTATAAAAGCTGAAAACCAAAACCAGACATGGGATAAATCCTTCGTGTTACTGTGATCTTGAGCAGTTTTCAGCTTATCCAACAATGAGTGGAAGAGGTAAAACCGGTGGTAAATCGAGAGCGAAGGCCAAGACTCGGTCATCCAGAGCGGGTCTTCAGTTTCCCGTCGGCCGTGTTCACAGGTTACTTCGCAAAGGCAACTACGCACATCGCGTCGGTGCCGGAGCTCCAGTTTATCTCGCTGCCGTCCTCGAGTATCTCACTGCTGAGATCCTGGAGTTGGCTGGAAACGCCGCTCGGGACAACAAGAAGAGTCGGATCATTCCCCGCCATCTACAGCTGGCCGTGCGTAACGACGAGGAGTTGAACAGACTTCTGGGCCGCGTGACCATCGCTCAGGGTGGTGTGTTGCCAAACATCCAGGCGGTTTTACTGCCCAAGAAGACCGACAAACCGGCTAAAACCAAGTAAATGGGGACAGTTCGTTTCGTTAAACCAAAGGCTCTTTTAAGAGCCACCCACATTATCACTGAGACGAGGTTTCTGATTTAATCCAACGAATTTGTATATAATTGTATTGTCATAGACCTGCTGTAAATGAATGCACATTCTCCGGATCAGTATGTGAGACCATTTGTCCCACATGTTGTTCAATATATGCTTATGTTTACTCGTACAGTAACTAATAAGATGCATTTGATGTTTTATCAGAGTAAAATAATAATAATTGTTCAGCTTCTTGTTTGAACGGATTTTAGTAAAGAAAATGCGCGGGAAAGCTGAACACTTCTAATAGCAACGTGCAATTGTCTGATCAGAGGAATAATACACGAGTATTAAAAATACATAAAATGAGCAATTATATGATGATCTAGTTTGTGTACGTCACGCGTGATCTAAACAAAGGAAAAGCAATGTCCCGCCACTTTCATTTGAACGCATATCGCGCGGCCATTGGCTCACTGTCTCGAGCGGACGTCACACATCAGCCAATCGAGTGTCTCCGTGCCCTTGACGTGCTATGCGTTCTAGCCTTTAAATTCAGGCACACCGACACTGCGCACATAATCTGTACGGAACGCAGAAGATTCAGTAGCAATGGCAAGAACAAAGCAGACCGCCCGTAAATCCACCGGTGGCAAAGCCCCGAGGAAGCAACTCGCAACTAAAGCCGCCCGTAAGAGCGCTCCCGCCACCGGCGGCGTGAAGAAGCCTCATCGTTACAGGCCCGGCACCGTGGCTCTGAGAGAGATCCGCCGCTACCAGAAGTCCACCGAGCTGCTAATCCGTAAACTTCCTTTCCAGCGCCTGGTGCGAGAGATCGCTCAGGACTTCAAGACAGACCTGCGCTTCCAGAGCTCCGCCGTGATGGCTCTCCAGGAGTCCAGTGAGGCTTATCTGGTCGGTTTGTTCGAGGACACAAACTTGTGCGCCATCCACGCTAAGAGGGTCACCATCATGCCCAAAGACATTCAGCTGGCCCGCCGCATCCGCGGAGAGCGCGCTTAGGTCCCGCTTTAATAACAACTCAACGGCTCTTTTAAGAGCCACCACATCAACTGAACGACTCGATTTCCACCTTTTTTTACGAACATTAGTAACGGAAGGTGTGCTAATGATTGATATTATTGTGGTAAGCGTGATTGCGTGAGATATGCCATGTTTTGTTCATCCATTAGTATTTAGGAAAACAACCCGTTCAGTGCACCTTTGACTACCATTGAATTGTTCATATTGTGGCAGTCAATGATGTCACAATTAAAAATTACCAACAATCTTACAAATATTTTTTACCTGTGTTCGTCAGAACAAAGTTATTTAAATTGTATTATGTTAAGTTGCAACGTGCAAATTTATTTCGTCTACATAAGAAGAGCATGGTGCTAACAACGCCAAGGTCACTGGTTCGATCTCAGGGGATTCCACACTCAGAAACGAATGTATAAGATAATTTAATGTAAGTCACTTTTGATAAAATCATCTGCCACATGCATGAATGTATATTTACTGAATTACTCTAGGTTTCGGAGGGCGGAGCTGAGAGGAAAATAAAAAAATGTGACGTGCACTAGCACCGCCCTCTCACTTGTGTTTTGCTACTAGGTCCTGTAGGTACAAACAAAGTTCTTCCGCTGCTCTGTGTTGAGCATAACGTGTTTAGCTATTCACTGAACTACTCGTGTATCATGTCTGGAAGAGGCAAAGGCGGTAAGGGACTCGGAAAAGGAGGCGCGAAGCGTCATCGCAAAGTCTTGCGTGATAACATCCAGGGCATCACTAAGCCTGCAATCCGTCGTCTTGCCCGACGAGGCGGAGTCAAACGTATCTCAGGTTTGATCTACGAGGAGACTCGCGGTGTGTTGAAGGTGTTCCTGGAGAACGTTATCCGTGACGCCGTCACCTACACCGAGCACGCCAAGAGAAAGACCGTCACCGCCATGGACGTCGTGTACGCGCTGAAGCGACAGGGACGCACTCTGTATGGCTTCGGAGGATAAACGCGTTTATTCTGATGTAAAACATATGAAACCCAACGGCTCTTTTAAGAGCCACCCACTGTCTCACTCGAAGAGTTGAATTTCAGAAGTTATATCACTAAGAAATACAAGATGTATAATACTGGTGACGTTAAGGTGAACTCATACTTTTACTGCTGTGTTATTCACACTTCTCTCGCTCGAAAAATAAACATTATCAGTAGGGCATAAATATATTAACATCAGCACGTGCTATGCATTTTGAATAATGTATAAAAGGATGTTAATGCTTCCTGTACGAAATCTTTGAGAGACTGTGGTGACACGATTACGTGATTATGTCATAGTGTAGAGTTAATACAGAAATAAACGTTTTTTAAATTAAATTCAAGAAAGAGCGGGAAGTGCCAACTAAGGAAACCGAATCGCTTGTGGGAGGGTCATCAAACATGAGACTGTGGGCGGGAAACACTTTCATTTGCTCTCTGTCCGACCCGTCAAACTATGAGCTGAGCAATAGAGGGTTTTTGGCAGACGACGACACCCAATCAAAGCACGCGCCTGTTACGCAAAGATTTACATGCGGGAGTGAATACATGCCTGCGCAGTTGGCATCGTAACTATTCGACTTGAATTAATACAAGTGCTAACATGCCTGAGCAAGCGAAACCCGCGCCCAAGAAGGGCTCTAAGAAGGCCGTCACCAAGACCGCCGTCAAGGGAGGAAAGAAGCGCAGAAAGTCCAGGAAGGAGAGTTACGCCATCTACGTGTACAAAGTCCTCAAGCAGGTCCACCCCGACACCGGCATCTCCTCCAAGGCGATGGGCATCATGAACTCTTTCGTCAACGACATCTTCGAGCGCATCGCTGGTGAATCTTCTCGTCTCGCGCACTACAACAAGCGCTCCACCATCACGTCGAGAGAGATCCAGACCGCCGTGCGTCTGCTGCTGCCCGGTGAACTCGCCAAACACGCCGTGTCCGAGGGCACCAAAGCCGTCACCAAGTACACCAGCTCCAAGTAAAGCTCCGCTTTCATCCACCGCACACAAAGGCTCTTTTAAGAGCCACACACTTTATCCTTTAAAAGAGATTCTCATCTTTATAAAATTGTGCGGTGTATTTTTCATTATGGTTATGATTTAAATTGCGACGCGACATACGGCGTTTAAAATGTCAACAAACCGTTTCATCAAAAATAAAACATGTTTTAAGGTTAATATAAAATGAAAAAGTCTGACACTACTTATGGTTGCAGGATTATCTCAGAAGGCGGCGCTATTGTACCGGTTATTAACTATCAGAGTTCGGTCTTCACCTGTATTAATGCTGAAATACACTACAAGACTTTTGCTCAGATTTTCAGTCTAAACTTTTTTCTGAAAGTCTGTAACTGATCAAATCTGCAGACAGACAGTGTTTATGAAACTTTCATCAAAAAGTCTGCAAGTGTTTGATGTCTAACATCAGTTTAGACAAAATCTGTTGATTTTAAAAGTCTTGTAGTGTATTCCAGACATAGAGGTGTTTTATCATCACACACATTCATGTCATCTATAGTATTTATGATCAAGATCTCTCTTCACTGCTCTTGTGTTTGATCTTCATACAAAACTAAACACAGTCGTGTGCAGAACAGACTCTTATTCTATAGATCTGTGAAGTGTAAATGTGCCAAAGATGATTTCATATGAAACATTTAATGTTAAATATATTTACATTTGTTGGTTTCCCCTTAGATAAAATAGCCATGGTTGATTTTCATAAGGATTTAATTAGTGTGACAAAGTTATTAAAAATGTTATAATTAATTTTCGTGCATTACGGGCAATAATGTAAAACTTACTGCAGTAAAACACAATCAGAAGTCTTTAGATAGAAAGATGTACATGCTTTTCTGACTTGAAAATACTATTGATACTATGTATTTAATTTAAAGATGGTTTGAATATGTCTTTAAAGATTTATACCACTGATAAAGAGACAAACAATTGCTCAACTTCAAATAACCTAAACATGTGTTATTTTGATAAGATTTTATCTCAAAACCTGATTAGCAATTTAATGACAACTTCACTGGTTTTGCAAATATTAAATACAGTGATAAATTCAGCAACTCTTTCACTGAAAATATGAGTGATAATCCTGACAGAAAGACAATTAAATATGCAGTTTAGGAACCAGGAAGTCGATACTGAAGACAGATCTGCATGCAGTTTTCTGTATCGTTTTTTTATTTAGTGCTTGTACTTAAATCACTTTCTTATTCTGTAAGTATTAGCAGGGTTGTCAACTCCAACACATCTAGAGTGGGTTAGACACACACTTTCGGGCTCTATCACTATGTGACAATAAGCCAATGTCGAGTAAATACAGGATTGTTTACATTAATGTTTATTGGAACAAAAATAACTCCATATATATTAAGCCTCTGTTTTCCCTTCTGAAACTTTCCACGGATGTCTTGCTGTGGATGAACCGGTCATGCTGCCAGGTACCGTTTTCGCCTATTGCAGCATTTGTTGTCACTGAGAGGCATCTATGGCGTAACCTCTCTGATATTAAGACATCTGACAAATTTTAAACACCGTAGTCGACAGATTTCAAAAAGCATGTAAGGTGGTCACAGCACTCTAGCAATATATGTAGTCGTGATCTTTCATCTGAGGCTGCGACCCCAACCAGCAGCAAGATCCTCATACTGTGCAGTGTAAACAGTGAGTGTCACTTTCAGAACACCCTCTATCTCTACATGTTCTAGTTACTACCATAGACGTTTCTGATCATTTCTTTATCCAGATCACTGTAACTCCCCCTGTAATCTCAACATCCACCCTTAACTCTGTTTCTTTCTGTTATAACATTTGTTTCCTCTCTCCCACCTGCTTTGCATCCATGGTGGCCTCCTCCCCCCCTACCCACCATAACCCTGTACTGATCTATTCATGTTGAATTAATGAATGAGGCATTTATATAGTTTTATATAGCGTATTATTGTTTATTGCTGTACACCGAAAGCACTTTACAATCACATGAGGCGGGTCTCTCCTCAACCAGAACCAGTGTACAAGATAGTCTTTGTACAACTTTAACATCCTGTCTTGATAAAGTCTGCCCTTAACATCTATGCCTGCACGTATAACACCCTCTTGACCCTGCCTGTCTGAGACTATGTGACCATCGGATCAAGCTAAGGGCTGAGGAGAGGAAGTGGTGCAAGTCTAGAGATCCTGTTGACCTCATTAAGTATCAATATCTTCTCAACTCCTTTGTACTGACATTGTACTGAGACTGCTGTCCTGTGTGTTGTTGAAAACCTATGACAGACAGGAATTTACTCACTCTGCTTTCAATAGACAGCACCTCACTGGGTCCAAGTATTAAGGCACACGGGTTCTCATCAGTAGTGGAAACTTTACTGAAATATTGTACTTAAGTAAAAGTGTTGTTACTTTTTTTACTAAAATTTATTCGAGTACAAGTAGAAGTACTGAAAAATAATATGACTCAAGTAGGAGTAGCTAAGTAGTTTGCTAAAAAACGACTCAAAGTGCAGTGATACAAAGTACAGTACTTGACTATTGTTTTTCTATTTGTGAGCATTATTGAGAGGTAAACATGCTCATGTAATAATTCATTGACTGAAGGGCACTTACATAAAGACCACAAGTGAGACTTACAGAGTCAGAACACTTGACTGAATTAACAAATAAAGCAGGCTTGGATCTACTGATTTACACATTTCAGTTCGACAAAATGAATGAGGTCATGTTACTGAGCGACATACAGTATTTTACTTTTTATTTGGCTGGTTTTATTTTTAACTTCACTAATATTCTTTTATATTTTGTTACTGTTAGAATGTAATATTCTCAATGTCCCCTACAAAATATTATTCTATGGTTGAAAAGTCTAGTCGATGAAACACACAGAGTTGCAGCGCTGGAGACAAAGTTTGACACAGACACAAGAGTCTAGTTCAATTAGAGTCCAATGTTTATTTGTATAAGGACTAATATTTATAAGATTAAAAGGAGGTGTCATAAAAAACCACTAGAGAGTGGAAAATCACCAGACTTTATGTTTAGTCTTATTCCTCCTGAAACAATCAGATGTGATTACAAAGTACGTATTAAGCATCAAAACACATCAGTTCACATCATTAGGAGCCTTGAGATGGAGACCGATAGTCACTCAGGTCAGTACGACTCTCAACGAGGTTAAACAACAGGAAAGTAAGGCCCATATTAGGGTGAAGGAAGCTTATACTAATATAAATGAATACATATGATAGACAAATGTTCTATTAGACACAGATGATATATTTAAAGAGGACAGGACAAAATCCAGATTCTCACAGTTACACTTTTGGATTACATACGCTTTTTCTAATATTATCTTTTTCTTTCTGGTAATCATCTTGTGACCCCCGGGGAACCCCTGCAGTAGACTTTGGTAACTCCTCCACTAGAGGTAACTGTTTGTTGGTTGAAGAACAAGAGATATCGGATGAGCAGAAAGAACTGACAGAATGTTGGACCTGCGCTAGTATTATAAAGACTTTCCAGCAGAGACGCGTTAGGACCCGTGACACTAAGGCTTTTAGCAGAGATACTCATAGATATCTAAAGAGATACTTTCCAGGAGAGAGATGTTGAAGAGAAAGATGGTCTTGAAATCACCCCTGAGGAGGTTTGCTTTGATTCGGATCAGTATGTGAGTAACATACTAACATATCAAGATATGTTGTTGTAATATTAGCTGTGTGACGGAACAGTCTTGACTGTCATTGTTTATAGAGGTGTCAAGTAACGAAGTACAAATACTTTGTTACCTTACTTAAGTATACATTTTTGGTTATCTAAACTTTACTGGAGTAATTATTTTTCAGCCGACTTTTTACTTCTACTCCTTACATTTTAAAAACAGCCTCATTACTCCTATTTCATTCCGGCTTGTCATCGTAAAAAAAAACCTCCTTCCATCCGGATAGAGTGAATTTGATTGTGGTTGGGTGAGAAGTATAAACATACTTGGTACTCAAAATAGTGTGTGATGTCATTTTAATTAAGTGGGGAACTTAACAGGGTTTTGTTACGTATACAGCAAATCCGAGTCAAGAATTTGAGACGTCTATGTGATATGCTTAATATTATCTATATACAAAGATTAAAATAGGCCATTTAATGGCTTAAAACTATACAAATACCTGAACAAGTCACTGTTTAATATAAACGTGTCGAAGTCTCTACTGAATGCATACATTTAGATTTATAAATACTGCAATATGAAGCGTTTGCATATACCTTTTATTACATGCGGATTTATTTGGAAAAACGCTGTACGAATGGCGTAATGCGCCATCTAGTGGATGTGTGTGGTAGTCTCTTGAGGGCGCTGTATTCTTTAAATTTTCTGTTCAATTGTTTGATGAATTATTGCTAATTACAATAAAATGTAAATTATGCGTAGTATTAACTATTCAAGGGGTGCCACACATGAGCATAAGATATTTGCACAAAGCATCAACCTATTTTATTCAATATTGTTTAGGTGACTGTTAAACTGATAAACATTTGAACTGATATTTCCAAAATTGCCAGTCAGAATTTAGTGATTATAATAGTTTGGTTTTGTATTGCTAAGTGAAAAATATATATTTTTGGCAAACAGTTTCCTGGTTTTAATCATGTAACATTTAATTAGAACATTAAAGACTATTTTGGGGGGATTGGGGTTGGGCGAGGGTGCATACAGTCTTGTTTAGCACAAACGTCGGATTTCAGTTGACTACTTAAATAGGCTGAACATGTTTGTTAAAGAATAAAGTTTGTGCTGTCAATTTTGGTTTTAATGTTGTGAAATCACAGTTGTAGTATTAAAGGTTACAAGACAGATTTTTATATATTTTTTGCATTTACAGATGCATTTAAACATCTTGATGTGAGGTGTTCTGAAGCTTTGAGGAGTTTTGTCAAATGAAAAGGTGTGTTTTGAATTGTGTGCTTATTTTAAACATCAGGTAGATTTTCAAATCATCTGATCTTGGAAGATTGTGCTGATAACAAGGGAGCAAATGAAAACAACTGCCTGCACTTCATTCCACATTGATCTTAATTCAAGTGTTGATTCATATATTTTACCTAAAATGCTTTAGCAGGTTTCTCACGCCGTAACCGCATCTATGACAAGGTTGAGGCAGATGAGATGTTTCCATACAATAACTCTGATATCCTGCATTAAAGTGAGAGAAGTGAAGCAGTGAGACCAAGAGAAAAAAGATAAAGTCTCTTCACCAATATCATTTGCATTTTGACTATTTTTAAATGTTGCTTACATCAGAAAACAAAGACTTCGCATCATTTTAACAGCATGATCAATAAATTAGCTTAAGTTCAATGATGATTCATGCAGAATTGTGAGGGACTGAGAGGCCAAGGAAAGGAAAAAAACAGATTTACTATGAAGATAGTCATTTTTTTTATTTGAACCCGGATCAAAATTTCAAACAAAAATTTTATGCAACAAAATAAAAGTTACATAACGTCAAACAAAGGGCAAACTGCCCAGCAAGGACGGCCTTCCACAGATGTGACCCTGGACAACAAAACCAGTCTTGTAGGATTCTGAGAGTCGAAAAAACTAAATATCGAGAAAATTGTCTTGTTGTTAATCAGAGGCACTGTGGCAGGCCATCCACTCACAAAAATAAAGTTTTTGCATATTTCAGGTAGGAAGTTTACAAAATATCTGCATGGAACATGATCTGTACTTAATATACTAATGATTTTTGGCATAAAAGAAAAATCAATAATTTGACCCATACAATGTATTTTAGTCTTTTATATAAATGTTCCTGCGCTACTTAAGACTGGTTTTGTGATCCAGGGTCACAAATGAACAAACACAGAGCTTATAAAGAAAAAGATGGATCCATTCTAAACAAGAGGGGACAACCAAACATACATTACATTTACCACATTACACTAAACACATCAAAATGTAATGAACAAATACAGCTGAAATCAAAACTAAAGGAAAGGTAAATCAACCAAATAATGTAAATCTCAGCAAAGGAATCAAATCAGCAAAGATTCCCGGTTTCTACTAAAAGCATTACACACATATGTGTAAAATCTGATCAAATAAAGCTCGTCGTAATTTACTCTGTGACTCATAAAGAGAGGATTTTATTCTTAAACTGCTGACATCACTGTGTCTTCTGGATGAGCGTTCTGAGTCCTTCTTCTGCTTTCTGAGAAGATAAAAGTCAATAAAGTGATGAAGTTCTGCTGTTTGTTTTCTGGATTGTTTCAGGTGAATGTGAATGATGATGATGATGATGATGAAAACTCACGCGCTCTTCCTGCACAGATGATCTGAAGAAGAATGACAGTAGGAGCAGCAAACACTGACACCTCAACAATCACTAGAATCACTAGAAGACACAAGAACACCATTAAATCATCAAACTCTCAAACACTACACATGAGAAACAAACACAAGATGAGTTCAGTGAGAGTTTCACTCATGTACTTATGTAACAGGACACATGGATCACAATTAACACTTCATACCTCTTATTATTATTGATGTTGTAGATGATGCTGTAAAAACAAAGTTTAGTTAAGATGAGTCATAATGTGGAAACGCACACATGCATTATAAGCCATTGCAGACTAAGACACATTAAAACAACATGAAAGAACTGAGTTTAACACTTTATATTTGTGAATTAAATATACCAGACTTGAAAAGTTACGCCTGTGAATATGATTGCGCTAAATGAGTTGGAGTAAAGACATATGGGATATGTAGTCCGTTGTGAATGACAACGGTTTGGAAATTGGCCTTTAGTGGATGACAAGCGCACTACAGCTGGTGATGATAACAACAATAAAGCAGTGACATTTTTATTCTCTTCTGTTGACGAAATTCAGAGTTTAAACAAGTGATGAGAAAAGATAAAAGGGTAAATAATGTGAAGCTACATTAATTAATATAAAAACATGTAAAAAAACGAATTCTTAACAGACTATAAATCATTGGAAGACTCTAGAATACAGATTTATTTGGTGTTTTTTAAATAATTTATTTAGAGAGAGTAATTGATTCTTTCTTATAAAGAGTGTGCTTAGATTTTTTAGCATGAACTTTTTTTATTTATTTTTTACAATAAACCTACCACCATACATTTAATTTTTCTTTTGTGTGTGATATTTTTTTTTTGCAATAATCAGCTACTTTTCTTATTTCAAACAAGACCAACCGTAAGTCTGCTTTCCAAAGAATTCATGAGTTATTGCCATTTTAGTTCCAACATGTGTTTTTATGTAGGCTCAAAAAGAGCTCCGACAGTTAAACCCTCTTTGTTTTTTTGGATGGATGTGCATGGTGATGTTTTGGGTCGTTTCGTTGTACTGTTAGCTCTGCTGTTGGCTGACTTCTCCCAGGCTACGAGTAAAACGTGCCGTATGCCGTAAAGCAGGTGATGTACTTAAAAAAATGATTTTTTGATGCGGTTCACCAGAGGTGGGACTAAGTCATTGTTTTCAAGGCACACGTAAGTCTCAGGTCTTAGCATTCAAAAGAGACATAGAGAGACATGGGCCTACTTTGAAACGTAATGCACCTGTTACATTTACAGTCTGATCTGAAGTTCTGTAATCCGTGTAGATCTGCCTTGTATGTCATTTATACATGTTTATGGATGCTCATGTATTCATTCTTGCACGTCTTATCTTTCAAAAATATACTTTAGAAATAAAATTATCTTAAATACAGTTTTTTACATACGGCAAAAATGACCTGTTATGATTTTATGTGTAGTTTTCTTGCCTAAAGGGAAAATATTTGATTGGGGAAAAAAACTGAAGGGTCAATAGTTCACATTTATCCTTTTAATGTTTAGCAACTGTTTTATTGTGAATGTATGTATGCAAGCTTTACTAATTTTTATTTCTCTAATTGCATGAAATTGAGGAGAGGAGTTCAAAAGGATTGAAGACTGACCGAGAGCTGACAGTTGAGCACATCAGTATTAGGTAGAATTCATTAGGTAGAATATTAGGCAGACTGTATTAGGTAGAATTCATCAATCAACTTCTGACCTTCCAGTTCTTTCTGTATGAGGTGGCCATGCAAAGCATGTACTTTTACACCATAAAAATGTTTTCAGCTTTTGAAGCATTTTAGTTCATCAACAGTTGAAAAAGAATAGTGTGATAAGCTAATGTTGAAATGTTGATGTATTATAATACTATGAATCAGAAATACTGTGTCGGGATTGATTTCATTGGTGGTTATTACTGCAAAACCATATCAAGTCAGTCAAGTCAACTTTATTTATGTAGCGCTTTTCACAATTTTCATTGTTACAAAGCAGCTGTACATGAAACATACGACTATAAGCAAAACATTAAAGTCACAAGTTTAAACAAGAACAAGTGAACACACACACCGAAAAACAGACAAGCTCACAGGTTCATACACTACCGCATGCATAAAACAGAACTTCACATGCACTAAGAACAATATACGCACACACACACGCACGCATGCATGCACACACATGCATAAAACACAACTTCACAAGCGCAGAGCACAACTCCACATGCACTGTTACAGTTCTGGGATTGGTTTTGGTTGCTTTATGGTTTGCTATAATAGCCACCAATGTTGATTCTTGTAATATTGTGTTAAGATTGATTTAATTGGTTACATGATTTTGCTATAATAAGCACCTTGATGTTGTGTGTTTGGATTTGTTTTTCTATGTGTCTGCATAAAACAGACTTAACGTTGCAATAACGATTTACTATATTTTTTTCTGAATGCTTAAACCCTAACTGTGATTCTTAGCACAATTTCTAAAACTATTAACACTTATAGCAAAACCAATCACTGAGTTTGCAAAACTAAAAGCACAAACACTGCTTTGCACTCAGTTTGCAATTTTGTAACACACACTTTGCCAAACTGTAGGTACAATCCACTGCACAGCACTCTTATTGCGGAACTGTAAACACAACTCACTGCTTTACACTCAATTTTCAAATGATCAAAACACTCCTAGCAAAACTATACACATTTATGCTTATTATTTACACGATTTTGCCAACTGTCTGGCACACTGTCACATGTGAAAACTGTTTTAGATAATTAGTTCACTTTGCAATCAGCTTAAGCACTATAAATAAGCTACAGGTAAGCTGTTCGTGGGGAGTACATTGGAGGGAGCAGGAAGAGTGAGAAGGGTGAGAAATAGAGGAGGCCCAGGAAGAGGACGTGGAGGTGAAGAAGTAGGAGAAAGAGGACGGCAAGGACAAGGAGGTGAAGTAAGAGGAAGAGGACAAGGAGGAGCTAGAGGAGGACGAGGAGGGTGAAGAGGAAGGGTAAGGAGAATAAGAAATATAATTACTGATGACATCAGACCTACAATAGTGGACCATGGAATCAACCATGGAATGACCCTGAAGGAAGCTGGCCAAGGGGTTCAGCCTGACTTGAGCCGCTACACTGTAGCAAGCATCATAAGATTAGATTAGATTCAACTTTATTGTCATTACACATATGGGTCAATGACATGACGTGTATTTTTTGTGTCCAAATTCATTATTTTCCTTAAAAGAATTTGAATAAATACATGTCATATATCAAATGGATCTACAATATGTCCTTTATAAGAAACCCTTTTCATTTTATTGAAATTCAATAGATTTTTTGAGTTTTGGTGTTTGAAAGACCAAAAATGTCAGGTGGTGCGACCGTCCGAACATACAAAGAGAGAACAAAACTGAGAAATAAATGTTCATTTTCTCACTAAAATTCTTAATCAAATATTTTGGCATGATTTTATGTTAAATTCCTTATAAATGAGGGGAAATAGTGTATCGGTCCTATTTCAAAACTAATCTATTACTTAAAAAACTTTTGTCCGAAAAATGTACTTCTTCTAATGTCAGGGAGAGCGACCGACATAAAAATGCAATTTTATTCAATGTTCCTTTAAGAAAACCATGTGACAGCATATGACATCACACAGAAGACTCCAGAGGACCCATTTGAAGCAGTAACAAGGTTAGTTACCCTCCCATAAATATTAGATAATTTGACATTTTTGAGTAATGATGAGGTTGATTCAACTTATCATGTCAGGTGGTATGACCCCTGGAAAACTTTGAAAATGTGTTGTTATTCTTAAAATATGTATTTGATTTAAAAAATGTATGTATAACCTTGAGCATATGGTCAAACATTTGTATAGGCGTCCAAGTTAATGCCTCTTAGATTTGAATTGAGTTTGAAACGTCAGGTGGTGCGACCGATACGTCAGGTGTCGCGACCAGAGTTACAGTTAAACCAACTTAAAAAAGTCATGTTAATTCATGTTTTTGAAAATATTAAATACATTTTAATAAATATATAAAGCTTTTAAGTTGTTTAAAGGTGCAATCTATATATGTATATATATTTGTTTATTTTATTATGGTTTGAGCGACAATTTAAAGAGCACATTGTCCATCTTAAAGTCCTATTCTTCAAGAATATAGGACTGTATAATCAACATTGATACTAAAACAATCGCATCTTTAAATTAATCTATTTTAATATGTTTTTGTAGATGCCATTATCAAGCAAGGAGAAAACAGTACGATATAGAGCTCATTTAAAAAGTGATCCAGTTGCAAGGGCAGAGTACCTTGTCAAAAGAAAAGCAAGGAATTGTGTTCATTATGTTTATCTAGATACATTACAACTTAAGTTAATATTTGTTTGTGGTAATTACAGTTATTACATGTTAATAATACATACTTGATAGCAGTGTCAGACAGCATTACAGAAAAGCATTGTTATTAGTAATGAATTCGAATGATTAACAAACCATTACCCATTCTATTAAATATTTAAACTAAAATAATTTATTTTACAAATGATATAGTACAGGTAAACCCGAATTTTTTTTGAATATCATGCAATAGTTAATTTATTTCAGTAATTCAAGTTAAGAGGTGAAACTAATATAGACTCATTACATGCAAAGCAAGATATTTCAAGCCTTTGTTATAATTTTGATAATTATGGGTTACAGCTTAAGAAACCCCCAAATTCAAAATTAGACTATTGTGAAAAGGTTTTCATAGCTTGAAATAACTCACTTTGCATGCAATGAGTCTGTATAATATATTAGTTTCACTTTTTAACTTGAATTACGGAAATAAATGAACTTTTGCACGATACTCAAATTTTTTGAGTTTCACCTGTATGTCCCATATATTTTCATTTAATTAAAATAGAAGGGGTCTGAAACCATGTATCTTTTATAGAGATAGGTATGTTGCTTTCTGAAAGCATGATTTTGAATTATATTTGAAAAGAGTTGTTTTTTATCTTGACTTACTGAATCTATTGAACAGTAGATTGAATTCTGCCCTTAATGTTTCTGGGCCCAATATTTGCACTAATTTACTGATTCATATAAAAGATGTTCTCATTTATTAAATGTGTTCCTTGAGGTTTCAAATTTATATTTTTAAAGAAAAGATGATCAAATGTTATCATAAAATGCAGTATTGTTTTGCACTTTCTTGTTAATTAAATGTAATTATATTATTGAGATGGAGTATAAATTGGTCAGAGGATTCAAATAAAAAGCCAATTGAAACTTGAATAAAATTCATTGACATATCTTTCTTTTTATTTTGTGAATATCAATCATTATTGATCACAACGTCAGGTGGTGCGACCAGTCATGGTCAGGTGGTGCAACCAGCAAATTTACATTTAAAAGTATCAATTCCCACTGCAATTGCAAAATGAAGTAAGAATTATAAATGTAAACCTTTATATAACGTATACAAATCATTTTTACAGTTAAAAACAAAACATAAAAAGTCCTTATGGAAAAAATGGGTGTTTGAACAGACAGAAAAGCAGCCGTTTATAAGATTTGGAATAAAAGGTCAATAAACAAAGAAATAGAAAGGGAATTTACCATGTGATATGCATTTTAGACACTACAATGATTCATATTTACAAGTCTCAGTATCAGTATCAGTTCATTAAATGTATATTATTTTTAAATAATATATGGTCGCACCACCTGACATTTTCTGGGTGGTAAAATCAGAAATCTTGTTTAATAATGAATTAATGCTCCCTAAAATGCTGTAAAACCAATATAAATCAACACAATACATTTTTTGGGACATAAAAATGCATTTTCAAACTGTTTTGCTTAAAATATATTTTTTTTCTTCTTGAAAATCTTATTTGTCATTGACCCATATACAAGTACAGTGTAACGAAATGTAGTTTAGGTCTAACCAGAAGTGCAATTAGCAAGTGCAGGATATACAGTGTGAATAAATACAGAATACAATATTAGGGAAATACTATACAAATGTTCTATGACAATATGACAGTCGGTATGTACTATGGACAATACATACAGAATGCTATATACTGTGAACATTAATGTGCAGGTGGTTATGAACAGATAACAATTTAGACTATACAATAGTGCAAGTGACTTAAGTGTGCATTAGTTACAGACATTAGCTATTAAAGTTACAGTGCAGTAGATGAGTTAATGAAGTTATTAAGGTTACAGTGCAGTAGATGAGGTAATGCAGTTATTGAAGTTATGGTGCAATAGATGAGTAGATGCAGTTAATAGAGTTACAGTGCAGTAGATGAGGTCATGCAGTTATTGAAGTTATGGCGCAATAGATGAGTAGCTGCAGTTAATAGAGTTACAGTGCAGTAGATGAGGTAATGTAGTTACGAGAGTAGTCCATTAGTGCAAATGAGCATTCAGTATAATATTCCTGGTGTGCAAGTGAGCAGTATAGAGTGGAAATGATGCTACTGTGTTTGTAAACAGTCCGGTAGAGCAGATAACATGAAGTACTGGTGTGTACAGTTCAGTCATGCATGGCAGCCATGTAGTGCAATGTAAACATTGTAATAGCAGCATTAAGTTAAAGTTATGAGGGTTAGTGGAATCAGTGGGGAGCAGAGTTCAAAAATGAAACGGCTCTGGGAAAAAAGCTGTTTCCTAGTCTGCTGGTTCTTGTCCGGCACCTGAAGCGCCTACCGGAAGGCAGGAGAGTAAACAGTCTATGAGCGGGGTGGGAGGAGTCCTTGAGAATGCTGCGAGCTCGACGCAGACAGCGTTTCTTCTGGATGTCCTCAATGGAAGGGAGTGTAGTTCCTGTGATGCGCTGGGCTGTTTTCACCACCCGCTGCAGTGCCTTGCGCTCAGCAACAGAACAGTTCCCGTACCAGACTATGACACAGTTGGTTAGGATGCTCTCTATCGTGCAACGATAGAAGTTCACCAGGATAGTTGAAGACAGTTGGTTCTTCTTCAGTGTCCTCAGAAAGAAGAGACGCTGGTGAGCCTTCTTGACCAGGCATGAGGTGTTGGTGGTCCAGGACAGGTCCTCCGAAATATGGGTCCCCAGGAACTTAAAACTGGAAACACGTTTAAATGGATAGTTCTCCCCAAAATAAAAAGTCTGCCATAAGATGTCTGCTAAAGATCTGGAAAACATCTGCCGTGTAAAAACATCTTAAGACGGTCTTAGAAAGGGCAGTTTTGCATCCATTCTATATCATACACATCTTACAGACACAGACTAGATGTCTATGACAACGGACAGCAGACGTCTTAGAGTCGTATAACAGATGAGCGAAAGATAAAAAAAAATGTCTTGTAGGTGTAAGTGTCGAGCCATTTCAGGTCTTTTAGCACAGCTCGTTCAGGAGCATTTGCTTTTAGATAGAATGCAGTTGTATATGTGTAATACATGTATGGACAATTTATAACACAACAAAGACCCAGAAAAACACGTATTCATGCCCTATGACTCATTAAAAAGGTAGGGTCTTAGGTCTTTTATTTTGATTAAAGTTCACATTCTGCTCATCCGTCGGTTACTTTCTTACTATTTAGTAGATACAATTTGGTGTGCATAACAAGTCAATAAGCGCTGAGAAGCCATGACTAAGAGTGGTTTATCACATCTAAGGGCCAAACGCGCCTTTTTCTGTTTGTCAAACCAAATTTCATGCTCATTAGGTTTGGGCCAAGAGGGAAACTCAGAAACAATGTTTTTCTTGGGGCCAAAAATATTAACTTCAGATTTATAAACTAAATTATTATCAACAACAATTTATAGTCGTCATGAAAAGGATTTAGCAATTGTCTTTTTTTCTGTATCGTGACAATACCCGAGTGAAACTTCTGAAATGAGAAAAAAATTTAGGGAAGGAATTGGTTTCATCCACCGACAACTGATTGGTTCAGAAGTGCCATTCCTCCTGAAGAGAGGTCATTTCAAGAGGTGGAGTAGGGTAACGTTTTTATGTTGATATATATTGATTATTTATAATTTCAATTATTGGTAAATACTAATACAAAAATAATATGCGAAGTACACATATAAGGCCAGACCTTCTCATTTCTGTTTTCTTCCTTGACTTCAGGGCTGCGTGCTTAAAAAACAAGACCTTAGAAGGTTGCAGCCTTCAAATTGGGACACAGCTGAAGTATATGTAGTTCAGGTAATGAGTGAAAGAGGAACAGCTGCGTGTGATCAATAGTGTGACCAACTGAGTCTTTGACAGATATCAATATCAGACTTTTTATGCAGCAATTATGCAAAATCAAAACAATTTTGAGCAGGAATTAACAGACATAAGTCAACACACAATTCAGCTACGTTACAGAAATACAATAACATAGACACAGTTACACAAACCGTCAGACTCTGTCTGTTAGCATATTTAAAGTAATAGTTCACAAAAAAATTATTTGTAACCTGTGCAAAAATACTTTTGTTCTCCTGAACACAAAGAAAGAATTTAGGAGAGTGTGTGTAACCAAGCAAAAGATTACTATAGTCAATGGTGACCCAGAACTGTTTATTTTTTTCCACATCCTTCAAAATATCTTCTTTTGTGTTCAACAACAGAAAAAATACAGATTTAGAAAAATTTGAAGGTGAGTAAATGATGACAGATGTTTCATTTTGGTGTGAACTATCAGTTTAAATACAGACGTGACAATAAGTATTGTTTAAAAGCATTACACACATACATATATAAAATCTGATCAAATAAAGCTCACTGTAATTTACTCTGTTAGTCATAAAGAGAGGATTTTATTCCAAAACTGCTGACATCACTGTGTCTTGTGGATGAGCGTTCTGAGTCCTTCTTCTGTTTTCTGAGAAGATAAAATTCAATAAAAGTGATGAAGTTCTGCTGTTTGTTTTCTGGATTGTTTCAGGTGAATGTGAATAATGATGATGATGAAAACTCACGCGCTCTTCCTGCACAGATGATCTGAAGAAGAATGACAGTAGGAGCAGCAAACACTGACACCTCAACAATCACTAGAATCACTAGAAGACACAAGAACACCATTAAATCATCAAACTCTCAAACACTCCACATGATTAGATTAGATTAGATTAGATTCAACTTTATTGTCATTACACATATACAAGTACAGTGTAACGAAATGTAGTTTAGGTCTAACCAGAAGTGCAAATAGCAAGTTCAGATATACAGTGTGAATAAATACAGAATACAATTTTAGGGAAATACTATACAAATGTTGTATGAAAATATGACTGTTGGTATGTGCTATGAACAATACAGAAGGATATATACTGTGAACATTAATGTACAGGTGGTTATGAACAGATAACAATATAGACAATACAATAGTGCAAGTGACTTGAGTGTGCATTAATTACAGACATTAGCTATTAAAGTTGCAGTGCAGTAGATGAGTTAATGCGGTTATTAATGGTACGGTGCAGTACATGAGTTAATGCAGTTATTGAAGTTATAGTGCAATACATGAGTAGATGCAGATAATACAGTTACAGTGTATTAGATGAGTTAGTGCAGTTATTGAAGTTACAGTGCAGTATATGTGTTAATGCGGTATTAAGGTTACAGTGCAGTAGATGAGTTAATGCAGTTATTGAAGTTACAGTGCAATAGATGAGTGGATGCAGTTAGTTATGCAATAGATGCAATAGATGAGTTACAGTGCAGTAGATGAGTTAATGCAGTTATGAAAGTAGTTTATTAGTGCAAATTAGCATTCAGTGTAATATTCCTGGTGTGCAAGTGAGCAGTATAGAGTGCAAATGATGCTATGTGTGTGTAAACAGTCCAGTAGAGCAGATAACATGAAGTACTGGTGTGTACAGTTCAGCCCTGTTATGCAATGCTACAATTGATGACAAAGACAGTATCTGTTTATCTTACACACCACTGTTGTCAAACACCGACACCTCTAGCTTGAATAAAACATTTCATTACACCATAATCATTTTCAATCAAAGTCTTCAAGCAGTAAACATTTTAAACCACAGGCAGTGTGTCTGTTTAACAAATAAGGAAAAGAAACGTGTACCCCAAGTACCCCTCTAAAGAGAATCCTCCCCACCCTAATGATGACGTCACATCTAAAACATTTCATACTGCAGTTAAACCTCTAACTCTACATGAACATCTTTTAAACTCAAACTTCTTTTACTAAGTGATTATGGAAAAACCGTTTAAAGTTGTTTGAAGCAGTTTGATATTTCGTGATATCAAGAGACCACATTAGTTCTACACATAGATTCGTTGTGTTTGTTTTACATCAGCTGTGTATCTAAACACTTCATGAACAGCAGGTGTCATCACTAAAGATCAATCATCACTTGTAAAGTCAACTCAATTGACTCATTAACCTCATTTCATACCAGAAAGACTCTGCTTCAGTGTAAATTTGTACACCCGTAGGTACAGACTCATATTTACACCAGTGGGTGTATATTTGACACCAGGGACTTTGCTGTGCGTCTATTTGTGTTAGTTCGGCTGAAAGTGACAGCGCGTCATTTCTTTGGTCTGCACCCAAAGAGCGTGTTTACTGATATCAGCTATAAGGAACACTATACAATCTTGTTTCTGTGTGTAAATGATATTAACGGTGTATTCAGAGCTCTGTTACAAGCTGCGCGGGTGCCGCTTCTGTCTTCTTTCGGGGACGGTAGGAGACACCGCAACAGTGTTGCGAATGGATCTAACTCGCAGACGATACAACAGTGATTGGTCTCATCAGCAACAACGATGAGACTGCTTACAGGGAGGAGGTATGGCACCTGGCCACATGGTGCTCAGACAACAACCTGCTCCTTAACACCTCCAAGACAAAGGAGATCATCGTGGACTTCAGGAAGGCGAAAGGAGGCACACACGACCCCATCCACATTAATGGGATGGCTGTTGAACGTGTTTCCAGTTTTAAGTTCCTGGGGACCCATATTTCGGAGGACCTGTCCTGGACCACCAACACCTCATGCCTGGTCAAGAAGGCTCACCAGCGTCTCTTCTTTCTGAGGACACTGAAGAAGAACCAACTGTCTTCAACTATCCTGGTGAACTTCTATCGCTGCACGATAGAGAGCATCCTGACCAACTGTGTCAGAGTCTGGTACGGGAACTGTTCTGTTGCTGAGCGCAAGGCACTGCAGCGGGTGGTGAAAACAGCCCAGCGCATCACAGGGACTACACTCCCTTCCATTGAGGACATCCAGAGGAAACGCTGTCTGCGTCGAGCTCGCAGCATTCTCAAGGACTCCTCTCACCCCGCTCATAGAATGTTTACTCTCTTGCCTTCCGGTAGGCGCTTCAGGTGCCTCCGGATAAGAACCAGAAGACTAGGAAACAGCTTTTTTCCCAGAGCTTTTTTCCCTGATTCCACTAACCCTCATAACTTTAACTTTAATGCTGCTACTACATTGTTTACATTGCATAACAGGGCTGCATCCATGACTGAACTGTACACACCAGTACTTCATGTATCTGCTCTACCGAACTGTTTACACACACATAGCATCATTTGCACTCTATACTGCTCACTTGCACACCAGGAATATTACACTGAATGCTCATTTGCACTAATAAACTACTTTCATAACTGCTTTAACTCATCTACTGCACTGTAACTCATCTATTGCATAACTAACTGCATCCACTCATCTATTGCACTGTAACTTCAATAACTGCATTAACGCATCTACTGCACTGTAACTTCAATAACTGCACTAACTCATCTAATACACTGTAACTGTATTATCTGCATCTACTCATGTATTGCACTATAACTTCAATAACTGCATTAACTCATCTAATACACTGTAACTGTATTATCTGCATCTACTCATGTATTGCACTATAACTTCAATAACTGCATTAACTCATGTACTGCACCGTACCATTTATAACCGCATTAACTCATCTACTGCACTGCAACTTTAATAGCTAATGTCTGTAATTAATGCACACTCAAATCACTTGCACTATTGTATTGTCTATATTGTTATCTGTTCATAACCACCTGTACATTAATGTTCACAGTATATAGCCTTCTGTATATATTGTTCATAGTACATACCGACTGTCATATTTTCATACAACATTTGTATAGTATTTCCCTAAAATTGTATTCTGTATTTATTCACACTGTATATCTGCACTTGCTAATTGCACTTCTGGTTAGACCTAAACTACATTTCGTTACACTGTACTTGTATATGTGTAATGACAATAAAGTTGAATCTAATCTAATCTAAACAGCCCTCGAGACAGCATGAAAATGAAAAGTATTTATGCCGTAGCTTTACAGTAAATACACACACACAAGTAGCCTATATTGGAAACAAGCTAGTAAAGTGTTGCTATTCGTGCCTGTGACATGAAAATAAACAATTGGCACATTTAAAAACACCACTGGCGCTGTGTTTGCCAGTAAAACCCATTCATGGCAGTCAAAAATGGCCTATGTGAAGTATAAAGCTGAAGTGGTCAAGTAAAGATCTTGTGTGGTTTGACATACATGTTGGTTGAAAATAACGATACACTGTTGTAAATTATTGATAGTCATTTTGTAGGAAAATGGGCGACTGTGCAAGAATGTGTGAGCAAGAGTTAACTTTCCGCTGTATTTGTCATGGACTGCGTTTACATTACACTGAGATCTGATCACAATGCGTCCTCAACTACCTCTGGATCAGGACACGCTGAACGGATAACATTCAGATCAGAAGCCCGTTCACACTTGTCTTTTCAATGTGTATTTGAACAACATCCAGATACAGGTCACATGTTAATGGCAAATATAAACGCAGCCATTGACTCTTGATATCAGACTTTTAAATGTGAGAATAACCCTTATGGAAAGAAAATATATTTCCTAGTATGTGAATTGAAAATATATTAAATGGCATAATGGTACATTATAAAATATAGATAATACTAAATTGTGTAAATATATTACAATATATTAAATAATACATAAGGAATTGCCGCTTTTCATATATTGAAAAATATAATGACCATAATATATTCACTTATATGTCCCAATATATGCAATTTTATAATCAGTAAAATACTTTTAAATACATTGATGTACACGTGATAAGATATGGGACTGTATATTTTGACCATAATATTTCTTATGTTAAGAATTACATTACATTTACATTAAGGCAGTTGGAAGACGCTTTTATCCAAAGCAACTTACATTGCTTTATCCTATACATTTTACATAGGTATTTACAATCCCCTGGGATCGAACCCACAACCTTGTGCTGTTAACGCAACACTCTTACCATTGAGCTACAGGAAAGCTTTACAACAATTACAACATACATGTTTCATATTTTAAAACATATCCACTTGTTTTTACTGTGAAAGTCATGAAACTAGTAGCCAATTATATCCTGTAGTATCAAGGTGTCATTTTTTACAGTATGTGGGGATGTTATTTGGTGGACCTTTACAAAACATTCAGGACGTTTTCTGACCTCAGGCAGCAGGCTAACAGGTAAAACCATTGAATCAATGTTAAAAATAGTTGATTTGTCAATGTAATTACAATATATTAACATTTGTTAAATTTCACAAACCACAATGACTGTGATCAGTGTCTGCTTTAGTTGGGCTCTTGACTCTTGACTTTCATTGTGTAAATTCAATTTCCTCTTTCAATACATGTGATGTGTTTCTATAAGAAGACGTGAGTGTTTTTAAAGTATAAAATAAAAAAAAGATTAAGTTGGAAAAATCTGCTTTATATGATATGTGCGACGGTAAAGTGAAGATTATTTGAATAATTCTGAGATTCAAGCTTTCTTGAATAATGCAAATGTCCTTTAATAAAAAAGGAAAACACTGTAACAAAATAATAACTGTCACACTAAGACAAATACAGTCATCACACAAAACTCGAAAATGGTGAAAATCTACAAAATAAAGCTTCACATTAGTTTGATGATTGTGACCATTGTTGATGTTTGTATGATGAGTGTTTCTAAATCTGTATAATGTATAAATGTGTCAGTTAATATTGTTTGTTTATTGTATCATACTTTTTTACAGGTAATTGTCATTATTCATAAAATCATAAACTTCAAGATAGCAAAATAAGTCTCTTGACACAGATCATGATAAAGCAAACAGTTCTTACTTTGCCAATGTACAAGTATTCTTAATGAAACATCAGAACATGCATCGAAAGAGGAAAGAGTAGAATTGATACATTAAAAGTCAAGAGGGAAGAGCTCAACTGAAGCAAACGCTGATCACAATAAAGGTGGTTTGATGACATCTCTTTTATTTTTGAACATTAACTGCAGGAGTTAAGGTGATATTGATTGTCAGTTTTTCATTTAAAAGTAATAAAATAACATGCCTAGGACATGACATTGCCAGATGATAAGTCATACAATTACCAAAAGGAGAAGTAAATAACATAACTGGTTGTCATTTGTTGGGAGGCAATATTTTGGTTTAGTACCCTGAAGGTCCTGCAATTGTTATGAAAATGTCATGTAGTAAAGGTCTCCTATACGTTCTGTGAAGGTCCACCAAATAACATCCCCTGAACCTTCACACAACTCCACATCGTGACCATATCTAAACGTTCTGAAAATGTATTCAGCACCAGCAGGGACAAAATCTGTCTAGCGGGAATATACCTTCTTGTTGTGTAGTTTCTGGTGTGTTAAGAGTTGACAATCTCTCAGGGTTTGTGGTGGTTGTTACGTGTTTTATAGGTACACCATAACCTTTATAGGAGGCTCAACCAAGGACCACAACTGCACACTCCTTGAACCACGGCTTTATTAAAACTGTCCCCCTTCCACCACAACCTACACAAGGTTCATACCCCAGTAGTTAACCTGATACTACATCCCCCTTTCTGAGCAAAGGATAATCTTTTTGCAGATGCAGGAATAACATTAAGAGCATTTCTACCTGTAACAGACGGCTCTTCCGGATATAATTATAACCCATAACATCACTAAAATGATGATCAAGATCAGTTACATATAATAACACACATTTATGGTTCTCAACTTTTTTCCATACTATTCGGAGTGAAGTACTATGAACATGTGCTTCTGCTAAAACTTTATCAACAACATTATTATCAACAATCAACTACTCCCTGTTCTCCTCCATAACGCATGTGCCATTCTTAAGAACGAACAAAGTCTTTCAAGTAAGATGGGGGATTCCTTATTCGAGCTGGAAAACGTCTTTTACACACAGGAGACCGCTGACTGGCTACACACTGTGCTCTGGGTGTGACAGTAGTGTGTCTGTCGTCAGGAACTGTGCTCTCTGGTGCTGGCTCAGTTGAGTTAGCAGATGTTCCAGGACCCACGGGGGTTGGTGAAAGATGGTATCTGTTCCTTCGCAGAGTGCCCCCGGGCGTCTCAATGATGTATGACCTCGGTGTACCGGCAGTAGACTCCACCGTTCCTCTTTCCTCTGTATCTTTGACCCACACATGATCATCGGGTTGAAGCACGGCATGTCGCGTGCTCTGTGTCTTTGGTCATAATAATGTGGCAGTTTTTGTTGGTACCTGTGTTCTGTCCTTTTCAGATTGTCCATGTCTGCGCACCCCGGGTTGAGCTTGGATGTAATGACAGGAGCTGGTATTGTTATTTTCCATCCCATCAGAAGCTCAGTGGGACTGTATCCATTTGCCAGGGGAGCAGCTCAATAGGCCATCAGGGCAAGATAAGGGTCGCTGGATTTCTTTTCCCAGGTGGCCCTCGTGCAGCTTTGAGAGGATGTCCGCCCTGAGAGATGCTGGGATGACTATCCTGCTGCCATACAACAGTAGACCATCTTGGATTGTGAGCTCACCTGAAAATTGCAGGTATGGCTGGAACACTCTGTTAATTGAGAATTTATCTGGCCATCCATTGACAAAGAATTTCTTCAAGTGCTTGAGTGTGGGGTCGTCGTCCTGGTGTCTCTGAATTTCTCTTAACCTCTCTTCTGTAGCTGGGAGATTCGGTACCACAGAGTCAACATAGAGGTTGATTTCCTCCTCCTGCAATCCTTCTGCAGTGTGACTGACGGGAGCTGGGACAGCACATCCGCAGTTGCAATGTCTTTGCCAGCCACTTGCGATATGGTGTAGGCAAAACGCATTAGTCGCATCGCAGACGCTGTATGCGTGGAGGAAGTTCATCTAAGCTCTTTGAGCCTAGTAGAGGAATCAGGGGCTTGTGGTCGGTTTCAATGTGAAAACTCTGCAAACCTCTCACAGGCCCATGTTGATGCCAGCGCCTCTTTCTCGATCTGGGCGTAACGCTGCTGATTGCTGCTGAGGGTTTCTCGAGGCATACGCCACAGGTTTCCACTCTGTGTCTGTGTTCCGCAGGAGAAGAACGGCGCCCAACCCATACGAGGAAGAGTCAGCGGAGACAAGCGTTTCAGCGTTCGGGTCGTACAATGCAAGCCCCGGGGGTGTTGTCAGTTCTTCTTTCATGTTATCGAAGGCCTGTTGTTGTTGCGGCCCCCAGGCCAACATACTGGACTTTTTCAGAAGGTCTCTGAGTGGTCGTGTTCTCTCAGCCAAGTGAGGCAGGAACTTCCCCAGGTGGTTTGTCATCCCCAGAAAGCGTCTCACCTCGCTGACGTTACTTGGTGCTGGCATAGCTTTTACTGCGCTCACTTTATCAGGGTCAGCACTAACGCCTGATGCCTCAATGACCTGCCCTAGGAACTTTATCCTGCTCTAAGAAAACTCACACTTGTTGTTGAGCGTCACTCCCGCCTCTTGCAGTCGCGACAGTGCTCTCCACAGTCTCTCATCATGCTCCGTCTGTGTGGCTCTCCAAATGAGCACATCCTACATCTGTAACAGAACACCCACCAGGCCCTCCAAGATGCGAGACACGCGCTTTTGGAAATGTTCTGGTGCTGACGAGATCCCATAACACAGGCGATTGTAAGAATACCGCCGAACGGAGTTATGAAAGTGGTTAGCAGAGATCACTCCTTGGACAGTGGAATCTGCCAAAAGCCTGCGTTGGTGTCTAGCTTTGAAAACACTTTGACCCCAGCGAGCTGTCCTAGAGTGTGTTCAACTGAGGGGAGGGGGGCTTCTCCCTCGATCTGATTTGTTCAGCTCTGTGAGATCGGTGCATATTCTCACCTTGCCCGTGCGTTTCGGCACCACCACCATAGGCGCACACCATTCAGTGGGCCCCTCCACCTTTGAGATAACCCCCTGCTGTTCCATACGGTCCAGCTCCCCTCTAACTTTTGGCAGGAGTGGGAGGGAGATGCGCCTGGGAGTTGAGATGGAGAAAGGCTGAGCGCCTGGTTCCAGTACTATTTTGTACTCGCCTTCCATTCTACCTAGTCCCTAGAAAATCTTTGGGAACTCCCTTTTAACTGTCTCTTTGGAATCCAGGCTGTTGTTATTTATCCTGGCGACCAACTGCAGTGCCACTGCAGCAAGCCTGTCTAGCAGTGGTGTGCACAGCCCCTCCACAACGTAAATTTCCTCTTTAGTACTTTTACTGTTCTTTCTGAGAGTGGCTGTGAACTTGTCCTTCACATTCAGACGAGTCCCTCCTGGCCCCAGCAGAACCCTGGTTGACTTCTCCAGCCTGCGGAACTGGCCCTTGTTATACAGCGTTTCAGATATAGCGCAGACGTCAGCGCCAATGTCATATTTAAAGCATGCTGTTGTGTTTTCTATGCAGTTCGGTCATTTGTGAGGTTTTTGTTTAATCAAATGTTTATAAATATATAAAAAGTGTATACATATTGCAAATAACACTTATGGAGAAACGTTTGAGGTTAAGCAGGTTATAGTGTAGTGCCCCTTTAAGAGAGGAGTGTCCTGTGAGAAAAATGTGACCGGTGTTTACTATAAAAAGGAAGTGCAAGATTCATTTAATTTGTAATGACTTTCAACCCGGTGTGCAGCCACTTGGTAAGCTCTTAATTTCAAATGGTTTCTTGTCTGCTTTATGATGATGATGATGATGATTATTATTGTTATTATAGTATAAATATTATTATATATTTGTATTTTGACTAATGTTATTTATTGTTGCTTATTGTTATTGGGATATTGAGGTAATGAACTGGGGCTGTTTGCATGTATAAAAATTGAAACGTTGCACTTTCTGTTTTTCCAGGTTTATTACCTGGTTATCCTTTGGAAGAAATAAAAATAAACAAACAAATGTGGAATACCGAGTAATATCCTTTGTACACTGGGTTGCCCTTTCCGTGGGAAGAAGAACGGAACACATGCATTGAGATTCTCCACATGTATGTCTGTCATCCATGGGCTGTCATTTGCATCCGCTGACAGTGAACCCTGAAATGCAACTTCCTCACCAGTGTCCTCAACCACTGTAGCTACATGCATTTCACACATTCTTTGGTTTTGCTCACTCTGGCTTAATGTCCCTTCTTTCTGCAGTTATTGCATATTACCTCTCTAGCTGGACATTGTTGTAGGCTATGCCATCTTGAATCACCACATCTTTTGCTTTGTGCCTGTCGTTCATTCAGTTTTTTATCTCTTTGCTAGTGTTGTGGCTTTTGTTGTTTTGCGCGTGCCCCGTTTTGTTGTTGCGCGTGCATGCTGTCGAGCTGAGCATTAGAAAGATCTGCTTTGAAGTTCGTTTTTAGCATTTCTTATTGCTTCTTCACCTGCTCGCTTTGTCGAGCTCTGTTAATTGGTTTCTCTAGAGTCAGTTCTGGATCAAGTTGTAGCTGTTCTGACAAGCGTTTATCTCTCAGACCCACAGCAAGTCTATCTCTCACCATTTCGTCATGCATAGCTCCGTATCCGCAGTGCTCTGCTAGATAGTGCAGCGCTGTATGAAAGGTGTCAGCCGACTCGCCCATTTCTTGCTGCCTCTGGTTAAACTTTGCCCACTCGAAGATCATATTTCTGCGTTTTACAAAGTGAGCATCCAGCTTTGTCTTAACTGTTTCGTACTCACTCGCTTCCTCTGGGCTGAGGTGCAGGTAAACCAGTATATCCTCCGCCTCCTCCCCCATTGTGTTAATCAGTGCATTCAATTGATTTTCGTCCGCTTGTATCTCCAATCCCGATGCAATGCGGAATCTGTCAAAGCGTTTAATCCATTTAGTCCAGTCTTCTGCTTTGAATGTGAACTTCTCTGGTGAACTTCTGTGAACTTCTCTGGCTGATTCATTATGCCGCCTGTGAGCTCGCTAGCATTAGCGTTAGCCCCAAAGCTTTGGTAATTGGCGGAGAGAAAACAAATAAACAACTAGCCTGCTTCCTGTGTTATCCCTTATTTGTAGACGTCCGTTAAAATAAAGGTTTCACTTCTGAGACCATGTTATGTGTTTTATAGGTACACCATAACCTTTATAGGAGGCTCAACCAAGGACCACAACTGCACACTTCTTGAACCATAACTTTATTAAAACTGTCCCCCTTCCACCACAACCTACACAAGGTTCCTACCCCAGTAGTTAACCTGATACCAGAGTGGTCACTAGAATCTTGTTTGAATCTGTAGAAGATGATGAATGTTCAGAGACATCATAGTGTAGAACATCACAATCATATTTATTGTTTATGTAATTTCTTCATCATCAGTACAGAGTTTAATGAGTGAAGTCACTTTGAGTTCAGGACACTCCTGTCAGAGTGATGTCTTACCTGTAAATCTGACAGTATATGTGACTGAGGTCTTGATGTCATTCTTGTGTTTGAGCACACATCTCAACTCTGTGTTGTTGCCTTCATTCACAAGTGTTGTAGTCAGAGAGATGAGACAGAGTTCATCTGATCTAATCTGATATCTGGAGTCTGTCTGTAGATCGACATCAGTCTAATTCATCCAGACCAGCTGAAAGCCATCAACACGTAATACATAATAAAAGTTATACGTAAACAGCCGACAGGAGAGAGAAACAGGTGTGTTTGCTCTTATCTCAGTCTGTGATGATGATGATGATGATGATGAAGACACTGAAACACAAATCACACAACACACTCATACTCATGAGTTTCAGTGAAAGCACAAGAGATAAAGAGAACTGTGATCTGAAGTTAAACATGTGTTTACATTTAGCAGATGCTTTTATCCAAAGCAACTTACATTGGGCAATCGTGGCCTAATGGTTAGAGAGTCGGACTCGTGACCAGAAGGTTGCCGGTTCGATCCTCAGGGCCGGCAGGTAACGATTGCGGTGCCCTTGAGCAAGGCACCTAACCCCCTACACGCTCCCCGGGCGCTGCACTGATAGCTGCCCACTGCTCCGGGTGTACGTGTGTTCACCACTTGCTGTGCGTATGTTCACTAGTCACTGGATGGGTTAAATGCAGAGGTCACATCTCGGGTATGGGTCACCATATCTGACAAATAGGTCACTTTCACTTCACTTCACATTGCTTTAGGTATCACATATTGCTTATTGCTTCACATAGGTATTTGCAAGTCCCTGGGATCGAACCCACAACCTTGCGTTGTTAACGCAATGCTCTTACCACTGAGCTACAGGAAAGCTGATGTCAGACTCAGTCTCTCAGATCTCTCTGTGTTACTCTTCTTTATTCCTCCAGTAAACACTTCTTCGGATGATGTTGTATATTTATTGTAGATCCATGTAGTTGAGGAGCATTGATGAAGAGAATCATTACAGGACATAGACACACTTTCACCAGAACTGATGAACACATCATTCACTTCTGCTTCACTCACACCTGAAACAGCAGATGACATCATTCATATTAATACATCACAATAAATTCAAACAGCTCAATATTTATCTCTTAAATGCGGGGTGTCTGATTTCGGAATTACGCTTGTTTAGACAAAGTCGGGCCGAGTACCAAAACAACCTTGTAACCAATCAGCAGTAAGGTGCACAGTGCACAGGATGAACATTAGTAGGGCCGAGTGCTAACGAAAGTGAAAGATGGAGGTAGGTGTGTGTCTGTTTTGGTGATTTGAACATCAATAATGGCTAAGATAAATCGGAAATCCCGCCTTTAATGACAGATGGACTTTTATTATTTTGACATCACATGAATCAGAAGATTTGACAGAACAAAATGTGATCTAGTTCTTCTCTTATTGGGTGCATTTATATTTGGCATTAACATGCGATCTCGGTGATCAGAACAAGCAGATCGGATCTTCAGAAAATCAGGATACAGTGTGTTTACACATGTCAACATCAAGTGGCTTCCACATTTGGATATCTCAATAGTTTCCTTCCCATTATTTTAATAAGCCTGCAATTTAAAAAGTATTCATAATACTATTATTCAAGAATATTTCACACAACACGTATAACAGGAAGCATGTTACAGATTTGATACACTGGAAAGTATCCGCCTCAGTCATGTTGAAATCGACTCAGCGGTGGAAAGTAAACAATGGTTAAGACGATTAATGATCTTATATGTGAAAGTATAAGTAGAGGACGCTTGTAAATTTACACAAGATTTTGTACTTGAGCTGTGGTGGGTTTCAATTGCGAACACACACACACTCACGCACACACACAGCCTCTAACGGTGTTTTTGAACACATCATTGGGTTTTTCATGTCACAGACACAGAAAATGGTGTATACTGTATATGAGTTTGTACCTACTGGTGTACAAATTTACACTGACGCAGAGTCTTTCTGGTGTGAAATGTTTATTTATTGATGAGGTTAATGAATCAATTGAGTTGACTTTACAAGTGATGATTGATCTTTAGTGATGAACACCTGGTATTCATGATCATAGTCCACTGAATAAGTGAACAAGAACAGGAAAATAAAGACTGTAGCCACACAGATTCATGTCATATAAATACACAATGAAATATGCTATTAAAATACATATTTACATGTAATTAAATGAAACTCTTGAAAAGAAAAATAGTGTAAATTGTTATAATAGATTCAGCTAGAGTGATAAAAAGAGTGTGTGTCTGTTTAACTAATTTAGCAACAGCAAAAGAAACATGTTCCCCAAGTTCCCCACTATAGAGAATCCTCATCACTCTAATGATGAGGTCACATCTAAAACATTTTAAACGTACTCAAACTGCAGCTAAACCTATAACTCTACATGAACCTATTTTACACTCAAACTTCTTTTAATAAGTGATTATGGCAACATTGTTTAAAGTTGTTTGAAGCATTTTGATATTTCGTGATGTCAAGAGACCACATTAGTTTTACACATAGATTTGTTGTGTTTGCTTTACATCAGCTGTGTTTCTAAACACTTCATGATCAGCAGGTGTCATCACTAAAGATCAATCATTACTTGTAAAGTCAACTCAATTGATTCATTAACCTCATGAATAAATGAACATTTCACACCAGAAAGACTCTGCTTCAGTGTAAATCTGTACACCCGTAGGTACCGACTCATATTTACACCAGTGGGTGTATATTTGACACCAGGGACTTTCCTGTATTACTTGTGTTGGTTTGGCTGAAAGTGACAGCACATCGTTGCTTTGGTCTGCACCCTAAAAAGTGTGTGTACTGACATCAGCTATAAGGAACACTATACAATCTTGTCTCTGTGAGTAAATGATATATACGGTGTATTCAGAGCTGTGTTACATGCTGCGCGGGTGCCACTTCTGTCTTCCGGGGACGGTACGAGACACCGCAACAGCCCTCGGGATAGCAGGAAAATTTACACCGTAGACTTTACAGTAGATACACACACACAAGTAGACTATGTTGGAAACAAGCTGGTATAGTGTTGCTATTCTTGTCTGTGACATAAAAAGAAACAATTGGCACATTTAAAAACACCAATGGATCTGTGTGTGCCAGTAAAACCCATTCCTGGCAGTCAAAAATAGCCTATGTGAAGTATAAAGCTGAAGTGGTCAAGTAAAAGATCTCGTGTGATTTGAAATACTCTTGACATCAGACTTTTAAATGTGTGAGTAACCCTTACGGAAAGAAAATATATTTCATAATATATGAATGTAAAATATATTATATGATACAATGGTATATTAGAAAATATATATTATAATAAATTGGGTAAATATATTACAATACATGAAATAATACATAAGAAATTGCCGCTTTTCATATATTGATAAATATATTGACCATAATATATTAATTTATATGTCAAAATATATGTCATTTTATAATCAGTAAAATACTTTATAATATATTGATGTACACATGATAAGATATGGGAATGAATGTGTAAAAATATATTGACCATAATATTTCTTATGTTAAGAATTACAAACACATATGTTTCATATTTTAAACCAAAGCCACACTCTAAAAAATAATCCAGTTGATAAGTAAAATTAACCCAAATAAACAGCTATATTAATTTAATAATTTCTTTTAAAATCGTTTAAGTGTTTTTTTTAGTAGGACATATTTAAAAAATCCATTAAAAATCAAACAATTTTTTCTAAAATGTACATATATTATTTAAGTTTTGTAATGAAAATAAATGAGTATTTAACTAACAAATTATATTTTTATTATACCCTTAATATTTAGGTGAAATCTAATAGATATATTTGAAGATCATTTACTTGTACTGATCAGTTTTAAAATCTAAATATATTAAGTAAATCCTATAAATTGTCTTATCGATTTAACATCAACAAATAAAATTGAGTAGCATTCGCGGCTAAAGTGATCACGTGCGCACCACGTCAGCGTGCTTTCCTCAGCAACAAGGTTACCCATCTGCTCTCCGCGCCTCGGAAATCTTGGTTAGTAACAATTAGTCGGCTAACGTTAATTATACGTATGTCTGTAGTACTTTATCAAATAGTTTAATATTAAGAATTTACTATTAACGGTTTTTGTATTTTACTTCAGCTAAAAAAGGAACATCTACTAAACTCCACTTCGCGGCAAAGCGGGAGCAAGCTAACAGTTTCTCTTGAAAATCCTGGTAAGTCACGTTAATCAGCTAATACTGCATATTTTAGTAAAACTATAATCAAAATATAAATAAACTGTGGCTTTTTGTTCGTGTATAAGTTACACAGCAGTGTTACGTTTTCACAATGTTGTCGCAGCCGTTTGTATTGTAAGCTAGTACCATTGACATTTACTTTAATGGGTTACTTGGTACTCTTTGAATCACCTTGTATTTATTATTTCAACCGACAAAAGTTAATAAGGGATATTTGAATGTATAACGTACTGTGGAACGTTAATCATGGTCTTACAGCTAGACGTGGGTCTCATCAGCTCATCAACTGTATGGGCTGACATTACAGGGCCCTTTTGATTTTCGTGTGGTATACCGGACTCCGAGAATAAGTGGCGCTGTGGAGTTTTCATCATGTGCGTCTCAACCTTTATGGGGACGCGAACACTCGAACCCCGATATATTCCAAACCGCTGTGTTTTCTATACTGTTTGGCAATTCCGCCACACGCAAACGCAGTACCCGAAGATTTTCCAAAATTTGAGCACAGAATTAGCAAAAACGTATACAGATTTCGTATGACCCTCGTATTGAGTAATGTAATATCCCACTGAAATACTGTCCTATCCAGTGCCCAAATGTATGTACCTGATATTCTGATTCACAACCTAGGGTGTAGATTGAGATGCAGCTATTGTGGAGTAGATAGTCATCTTATAATAAAGGTTAATTCCAGGGCGAACTTACTTGCATTTTCTTATGAATTTTAATTGAAGAGTTTTAAAATAATTTTCTTTTGAGAAAAACACGTTTTAATGTTATACAGCTTTAAAGCTCAATGTTGGTCTCTTTGTTTGTCATGGGTTTTTTGTTAAAAATGCATTTCCCAATGGAGAACAAGAAAATTGCTGTTAATTTTTGTAACACCTTCCCCAGTAAACTTTAGGATTTCACCTGTAATATGGTTTGCAGCACCCTGAAGGGAGGCTATGTTTTTGTGTGTCTTGTAACATACGGGCTGAAAGTTAGGGTGAAGTCTAACCATCAATCTACAATGTGTCTACAGGACTCTGCTGATCATACCATCACTGTGGAAGAGGAGTTGGCAGAGGAGGCTATTAAAATCTACATCCTGCAGAGCAATGGGGCAGACACCGATGTAGGAATAGTGATTGAGGGCATCACTGTCCTCAAAAATCTTGCCAATCTCATAAGAGCTTGCTGCTATCTTTTGGGTCTCACTTACTCGCTGGATTTCAGATATCCCAAGACTCCCAGATACTCATTTGAAGAGTTCCAAAAACTTCTTCTTGAATTGGATCCAGCAAAAATGTGTGTTAAGGTCCAGACACTAAAATAACAGCTGCTTGAATAGACTATTCAAGATCATCCCACAAAATGGGTACCTGTTTGAAAGTTTTACAATCTTATTGATTGTCTCCAAGTGATAGTTCTTGATCTTGAACAGCTCTACTATAAAAGATCATCGCAATGAATGGGTATCCCTGTTGAAATGTTTTTGATTGATTGTCTTAACGGATAGTTTGCTCAAAATTTTGTTTTGTTTTCATGAAACACTCACCCTTAAATTGTTCCAAACCTGAACATGTTTCTTCTGTTGAACACAAAAGAGGATATTTTGAACAATGTTCGTAACATTCTGATATTTGATGAACACCATTTTACTTTACATAGTATTCTTTTTTACCGTGGAAGTCAATGGGGCCCAACCATCTGTTTACCAACATTCTTCAAATATCTTCCTCGGTATTTAACAGAAGAAAACAATTATACAGTGTAAACAGGTTCAATAATAAAGGAAGAAAGGAGTCGGGGTCGGCGTGGCTGAGAAAACTGTAAGATTCTTTTATTGTCAATACTTCCGGGTATCAAACTTCCGGTTTTCAAAATAAGAGTTCTATACGATCCTTTGATCGAAGCTTCTCTCTCGCTGACTGCTTTGGACGCAACGTCTCTTTGCAGATCCACACACACGTCCTCTCAGCGCTTAATGTTTACTTAATGTTTTTACTTTGATTTACTCAATATAAACAGTATATATGATTGAATTCACAGCTATAAAATTTACTCAATTTTTTTTGTGTAAATTGTTTCGCCAAACAATTTATAAATCGCAGTAAAACATACAAGAGTGCATACTACCAAACTATAAGGTTAAAAATGGAATGTTGTCATGACAAACTAGGCAAATTGATGCTGCATTTTTTCCACGAACAGGAAGAGTCTTAAAAGCCGTCTGATGTAGCCCTTATATAACATGTAACATCTTGGGAGTCCACAGAATGTGTCTGTGAAGTTTCAGCTCAAAATACAGCACAGATCTTGTATTATATTGTGCCCTTCAAGTCTATTTTTACCTGGAGGAGAAAACAGGCGGTTTTGGTGTGTGCTCTTTAAATGCAAATGAGCTGCTGGCCTCTGCACCCTTTCCAACTGAAAGCTCATGGCTGTGCGAGCCGGTGCTTCCACCAGCAAAACTGAAGAGAATAATCGAGCAAGTCGGGTTAGCTGTCGTGAGCATAAGCCACCCTGACAATTGATGTACGCCACGGCTGTAGTGCTTTCTAGACGGATCAGCACATGCTTGTCCTGCGAGAGAGTCCGTAGCCTCTTCAGTGCATGTAGCACAGCCCACAACTCAAGGCAATTGATATGCCAGCGCAGGCAGGGGCCCGTCCAACGCCCCGCTATTGGGTGCCCGGTGCACACTTCACCCCACCCCTGCAGGGAGGCGTCCATCATCACCATGACGTGCCTTGTCACCTGCCCAAGAGGGATCCCAGTCCGGAGAAAGGTCATAGAAGATAGGGTGCATCCGCAGAGAGGTGTAATCACCATACGCCTCCTGCCGGTGTGGTACGCTCTACTCAAAACTCGACTCTGTAGCCAGTGTTGAAGCGGTCTAATGTGCATCAACCCTAGGGGTATTACCACCACCGAGGGCGCCATGTGTCCCAGGAGCCTCTGAAATTGTTTCAGGGGGGCCGCTGGCTACCTCAAGTGTTCCAGGCAGTTCAACACCGACTGGGTACTGCGGACAGTCATGCTGTCATGGTGACAGAGTTGAGTTCCATACAGAGAAAGAGGATGCTCTACACCGGGGAGAGCTCTTTTCTCGGTTGACCTGAAGTCCCAATCGATCTAGGTACCAGAGGACAAGGTGGCTTTGTTTGCTCAACAGATCTCGCGAGTGTGCCAAGATAAGCCAGTTGTCGAGATAGTTCATTGCCCACACACCTTTCTCCCTTCGTGATGACCCGTGGAGACAAGGACAGATTGAAAGGTAGGACTCTATACTGATATGCCCGCCCTCGAAAGCAAAACCTTAGGAACAGTCGGTGACGAGGGTGAATCGAAACATGAAAGTAAGCGTCCTTCAGGTCGATTGCCACGAACCAGTCCTGATATCTGATGGATGTCAGGATTCGCCTCTGCGTGAGCATCCTGAAAGGCAGCTTGTGAAGGTGATTGTTCAGGGTATGCATATCTCGAGTGGGACGCAACCCTCCGTTTTTCTTGGGAACGATGAAGTACGGGCTGTATGACCGGACGAGAAAGCGGTCTTCGAGGTCAGTGGCGGCACGGAGATCCTGCATGATACCCGGGTCGGCCGTACCCTTGTGTAGCTCTCTCAACGCCTTGGCCTGGGGGACGTGCAGGATGGCCATGGCGTGAAGTGATGAGGCAGCCTTCCAACAGCATTGTAGGCCTTCGAAAGCAGTGATGCCCAAGTCTTTGGACGCTTTCGGCGAAAGGCGTGGCAGATTCCCCCAGGTGGCTGCCGTCTAATGGCAAAGGTGCACCACGACCGCACATTCCATCTGGGGGATATTGACGTAGCGGTTAGCTGCCCCACCATCGAGGGAAGTGAGGGAGCTAGAGCTGGTCTGACTGGAGCGAGCCGTAAACGGGGCGCTCCAAGTCTTACACAGCTCCTCATGCACCTCCAAAAAAGGAAACCGGGGTTGGGGACGGTTTGGAACCATGCTCCTACCCCAGGAACCATTTATCCAGGCGCAACCGCTGTGAAGGAGTTAGTGGGGTACACTGCAACCCAATTCTCGTGGCTGCCTGGGTTAGCATGGTCGACATCTGCTTCCTCCTGAGCTCGACCCTTCCTCCTGAGCTCGGAGTCTTCAGTGTCGGATGCCAACAAGTCTTCCTACGATGCTGCGAGCGACATCTCATCATCGTCACGCATCGTTTCCGGATACATGAATTGAGGATGAGCCGTGTGGGCAAGATGTGTCACAAAAGCTGTGTGGCGAGTCACCCCTTGCGCAATCAGCTTCGCCAGGGAAACAGACGAGAAACAGCTGCCGATCGTCAAGGCAACAATTAAAGGAGCATAAAAGCCAGCAGAACGGAAGACACGGGGAGCTTATACTCCCATGCAAGCTGCAGCTAACCTAAATGTCTTCTGTTCTCCAGGCTCAGACGATTGACGATCGGCAGCTCTCACGAGAATCCACATTGAAGGCACGACTGCACATTCGGATTAGCACTTGGGCACGGAGATCACGCAGAACTGGAAAAAGCATTCCTAGAACTAGCACTCCCACGCCTAGCATCACCCAACCACCGGACCTTGCACCGAGCACTCCACACACCACTTCTAATAAATTACCCTCCCGGGGCTAAGAAAACTGTCTGTTGTGTGTCGTCTCTCCACCCGCAACAGCTGCTTCAGCGTACTGGACGCCCAGACACTTGATGCAGCTATTGTGTCCGTCCCCCTCCTCGATGAGGGTGCAGCACCCAAGAGAACAGCGGGACATGCCGTGCTGGAGAAATGCTCAGCCCTTGAAAGGACTTTTTGGAATACCTGTGAACACCTCTGAAACCGCCGAGACACCCAGGGGGAGGTCAGGAACAAAAGGTAAATGAAAGCTGCACGCCGTCTTTCTTTATAAACGATATCCGGGTGCGGAGACCGGCATGCAAATATCAATAGTCATATTTCATTGACCTCTTCAAAAGTAGTCAGAGTTGATAGGTTCTCAAGGGCGAACCCCTTCTGTCGGTTCGACACAACGTCTCATTCCCTCCATCAGGGAACTGAGATTACAGATGTAACCGAGACGTTTTTTATATAATAAATATCCTTTTTTTCACAGTGATGGTAGATGATGTAAGCCAGTCCTGTTAAAGCTCAGTGTTCACTGCCAGTTGAAGGGATCTTTACGTCACGGCCAGACTCAGACCTGCAGCTGATAAAGCTGGGCAAGGCACCTCACCCCTACATGCTCCCCGGGCCCTTCTGTGAAAGGTGCTCACTGCTCCAGGTGTACGTGTGCTCACCACTTGCTGTACGTGTCTTCACTACTCACTGGATGGGTCAAAAGTAGAGGTCACATACCGGTATGGGTTACCATATCGGACAAATAGTTCTATTTCACTTTTTAATTTATTTTTCCTGAATATTTTACCATACATTTGCATCTCATCAATTTGCATAGGATTTTAGGAGAGGCGGTATACAAATGTGGAAGTGCTTTTGCACCTTTGTCAACAGAGCATGCATGCCTTCCAGCAGTTACTCAGATGCTGTGTTTCGCTTGAGTTGTGTTTAGCCGTAAAATAAAACAAACATAACATAATGTTTCTGGGAGGATGTTCAGTGTTAGGTCTTTATTTCATTCTTCTTCGAAGAAAACGAGCCAGGGTCAATAAAAATGAGGCTGGAAAACAATCATATCATTATTATTTGAGTAAACATGGAAAAAGGATCCACAGATCTGAAAACCACACAAGGTTATCTGTTTTATTGATGGTACACAGTGCTAACAACTCCTACCTACTCCTCTGCATTTTCTACATTTCCTTATCGTCCTCTTGAAACGTGTCAGTGCTCTTTGTGAGGATATTAATGAAATGTTTGCACACATTTCAAAAAAGTTTATTTTTAACTAGTGGTGGGCCGTTAACGGCGTTAACGCGAGACTCTTATCGCGCAATAAAAAAAATGTTGCCGTTAATCTATTCTCAAAGTTGGGTTGGGAGCAGGGTCTATACTACGCAAGCTATGATGACTTTCACCTTAATATTTTAGCGCGTATGTATACCTAGCTTAATTGCCCTGTAATCCGCATCATTCGCTCCGCCTCATCATCTCATAACCAGGGCTTCATTCGCGTCATTCGCTCCGCCTCATCATCTCATAACCAGGGCTTCATTCGCGTCATTCGCTCCGCCTCATCATCTCATAACCAGCGCTTCATTCGCGCGATTCGCGCCGCAAGTAGGTCTATCGCGTCTTTGCATTGACTTAACATGTAAATCACTCGCGCTTGACGCGCCATTCGCGTTTGGTCTGAACACAACATAACGTTACTGTGAAATGACCACATCAAACGTGACGTGCTAACATGGATGCAGCTATGAAGCCGCCGGGTTTGCTTCAGGGAAAATTTATTTTTAGAAGCTTCCCAATGGAAACCTCGACAAGACTAAGATTGTTTGCACCTTGTTCGATGTGGAATTGGTTTACTGTACGGAATTGGTTTACATACAGTTGGTTTAAAAAAAAAAAAACTTTCAACAGGTCTAGCTTTAGTTGAAACCAGTAACTTTGTATTGGCACCTAATGTATTATGGCTCCTGTATGACATATCGCTTGTTGCTTCCTAACTCTTTGTAAGTCACTTTGGATAAAAGCGTCTGTTAAATGACTAAATGTGAATGTACTGTAGGAGCTCTTCCAGTCTCAAGTACCACCTAAACGCAAAGCATCCCTTAGCTAATGAGGAAGTAAACACAAGTACATCTTATTGAACATAATTTAATTTTCATCACCAAGTATCATAGTAGAACAGCTTTCTCGAGCAGTTTGTTATGCATTTTGGAAACAGGAGATGAGCCCCTGGTCTAATGTGCCACTTGGCTTGAGAAACCCGTTCTCAAAGACTTACTTTTAGTCATTATTTGGGTAGCATACATATTCTGAATGCCTTCGGCAGAATTCAAATGAGCCATTTTAATCTAGATTAATTCCAAGATTAATCTGGATTAATCTAGATTAAAAAAAATAATCTATGCCCACCGCTATTTTTAACACACGTCTTTGAGATGCATGTGTGCAGTGGTGACTCTTTCCACTCACTGTTTACGCTTCGAGGCTTTCATTCAAATAACTCTGCAAAGTTTTAATGGAAATGAGCACCTGTTCCAGTAGACTGGAAACACTTTTGCATAAGGATGACATTTGTGTAGGTAAGCGAAGGCAGTGAAGGACGTACCTACACAAACTAACAGAGACACTTCAAGTCGATCTTCACCTCTGACTGTTGTTACAGGTAATCTGGACTGCTTCATACTATCATTTATCAGAGTGTGTCTTGTACTGTACTGCCTTTTACACCTTCTATCATATTTACTTTTTTATTCAATATTTTTACTGTTTCAGATTCATTTCATACTGTTCTCAGGTAAGTGTTTAACTTTACACAAGTCTGATGTTCAGTAATGACTGTTGAAGTATTCACAGTAGTTGGGAGCGTTTTATTCACTCAATCAGTGTTTTCAGAGAGAGCGAGAGCGAGAGAACATGCATATTTATATTTTCTATTTGTCATATTCAACAGCCCTGTGAAAGGTGCTGAAAGGTCTGTTTTGTAGCTGGTAAGGCTGTTAAAATGCTCTTAAATTTTCACTTTTTGACGGTGAAATCAGGAGTTAATCTGTGGGTCACATGCATATAGAATTGTGAGGGACGATCTGTACGGAACTCGAATAAACTCTGATCAGATCCTTTACACCACTTTTGCATGATAATTAGCTCATTTCAAAAGTGAAACTCCAGAGCAGCACTATCAGTATACATGGTCATTGGGCCGGCATTGCGCAGTTTATGGGTAGAGCCGATTAGCATAATTTCGGTTTTGGAGCTGTTTAAAGACAAAAAATTGCCAGACATCCAGTTCTTGATAATAGTAACACAGTTAGAGAGATGCTAAGTGTCCACATTTTGGCCAGATCTTGAATGAATATAAATCTGTGTGTAAGTGTAAAAAAAAATTAAGATTGATTGATCTAAGTAATTCACCAAGTGGATAAATATTAGTGGTGGGCATAGATTCATTTTTTTAATCTAGATTAATCTTGGAATTAATCTAGATTAAAATGGCTCATTTGAATTCTGCCGAAGGCATTCAGAATATGTGTGCTACCCAAATAATGACTAAAAGTAAGTCTTTGAGAACGGGTTTCTCAACCCAGGTGGCGCATTAGATCAGGGGCTAATCTCCTGTTTCCAAAATGCATCATAAACTGCTTGAGAAAGCTGTTCTACTATAATAATTTGTGATGAAAATTAAGTTATGTTCAAGTTGTACTTGTGTTTACTTCCGCATTAGCTAAGGGATGCTTTTACGTTTAGGTGTTACTTGAGACTGGAAGAGGTCCTACAGTACTTTTACATTTACATTTAGTAATCTACTCATTTAGCAGACGCTTTTATCCAAAGCGACTTACAAAGAGTTAGGGAGCAACAAGCGATATGTCATACAGGAGCCATAATACATTGGGTGCCAATACAAAGTTACTGCTTTCAACTAAAGCTAGACCACTACCTGTTGAGAGAAAGTTTTTTTTTTTTAAACCTACTGTATTAACCAATTCCGTATAGTAAACCAATTCCAAATTGAACAAGGTGCAAACAACCTTAGTCTTGTCGAGGTTTCCTTTGGGAAGCTTCTTAAAAATAAATTTTCCCTGAAGCAAACCCGGCGGCTTCTTAGCTGCATCCTTGTTAGCACGTCACGTTTGAGGTGGTAATTTCACAGTAACGTTATGTTGTGTTCAGACCAAACGCGAATGGCGCGTCAAGCGCAAGTGATTTACATGTTAAATCAATGCAAAGAGGCGATAGACCTACTTGCACCGCGAATCGCGCGAATGAAGCCCTGATTATGAGATGAGGCGGCCCGAATCACGCAAATCACGCGGGTTGAAAAATCTCGTTCTAGCCCCCTACAGTGCAATTAAGCTATGTATACATCCGCGCTAAAATATCAAGGTGAGATTCATCGCGTAGTATTTTCCCAGCAACCAACTTTGAGAATAGATTAACGGCGACATTTTTTTAATCGCGCGATAAGAGTCTCAAGTTAACGCAGCAGGGTAACGCCGATAACGATCCACCACTTATAAATATACATGCTGAAAAGTAGGGGACCCAAAACTGACTCATGTGGACCACGAGTATATACGGGAGCGACCTTGGATCTATAGTCACCCATACACACAAACTGTTTTCGGTCATTAAGATAAGACCTGAACCAGTCTAGGACTGTCTCTGGAAGACCAATTCAATATTTAAGGCGATTTTTATGACATTTGATTATAAAAAACATAGCAGATCGGCCACGGCCCCAACTACACTCCTGGGCAGTAGAGAAGGGAAGATTTCCATAAAGCCAGGCTCCCTTAAGCCTAACGGCAATTCCTCGACATTTCCAACATCTCCTCCAGCGTTTTCTCTGGGGCACGTCAAAAGGCCACCGGCGCAGTTAGTCTGGGACATCCCAGACAGGGTTCGTTGAATGCACCTGTGATTTTTGCACAGAGTACAATGTCCGAGAGACAATTTATGATATCAAAAAGCGTAAGACGATCATAAATCAGAGTAGATGAGCATGTTGAAGCAAGTAGCGATATAATAATAACAAAGAGCGCTGACAGCGACAGATGGCACACCAAACACTCCGGCGCCGTTTCTTAGGTGTAATGTACCTCAGCCGAGTGTGCAGTTTGGGAACCACAAGATTGTAGTTGAAAATCACAGCACAGTAGCCGATGGATGGACCTGAAGAGCATGTGCCCACTGTGCCCACATTGCCTCAAATTTTAGAGGTTCTTGGTTTAAGTAAGCAGAACTTTCAAATTTTGATAAATGTTCAATTCTAGTTTTCATTAAGTCTTAGCAAGTGTGACTTACATATTTCACTCTCATGGAAAAGAATACACTAAAACTTATTTATAAGTGAACTAAATTGAATATTCTCATTTTCTTTAATTCACACATTTCTTAGACTTCATACAATATGTAACCCATAATGAGCAAGAAGAGAGTAAACTCAAAACTGTCACTAGCACAATCATTGGTCACTGATGTCATATCAAACATTTAATGTCATTTCAGCATCTGTTTTAGCACAACATCATCACTTATTGTGAATAAGCGTGTGTACTGGAAAAGTGTGAAAGTACTTGACAAGTGGTGGAATTTGACTTTGACTGGAAAAGGTTTACGAACCCTGAAGAAAAATTAACCTTGACAGAGAATAACGGATGAACACATGATCTCTATCACTGTAAAAAATAAACAGTTGTATCAACTTTAAAAAATGAGTCCAAATGGTAAAACCTAAAAAAGTGAAGTTGGTCCAACTTAAATTTCCCAGCTGACCACTTTTCATTTATTACAAACACCAGTTTCACTTTATTTCTGTCATACTTCTACAAAATATGTTCTTGAGAAAATGTTTATATCTGAAAAAAACGTGTTGTTTGAAGTGTTTTAGTACACTGTAAAAAATGTAACATTGGATCAACTTAAAATGTAACATGCGTGATTTTGTACGCTGTAACATTCAACACTTTTCTCTCTCAGCAGGACTCTGTCTGTTTATCCAGAGCATTTCATGTCAGTATGTTTTCATCCAGGAGAGAAAGAGCTGGGATAAAGCAAGAGCTTACTGCCGACAGAATCACATTGACCTAACCACTGTTCCAAACAATGATGACTGGACAAATGTACAGAGAGATGTTCAACCTGCATTAACTTCAGCTGTCTGGACTGGACTGTACAGTGACATTACCAGCTGGCGTTGGTCTTATCAAGATGAGAGGATGACCTTTTTAAATTGGCACAATGGAGAGCCAAACAACTATGCTGGAAAACAGACAGAAGCTGGAATGCGCAGTGGCAAATGGGCTGATCTAGAGGACTATTTTCAAATTCCCTTTTTTGCTACAATGGTAAGAAATAGAGCCATCACTTCTGAAAAACGATTTAGTTATTCAATATATAAAGGCGTATTTATGAAACTGTTTATATAAATAAAGAAGACATTATGTAACACTCTGTTGGGGCTACAGACGTAAATGAGTTGTAGCCATCAGAAAGTTCTTTACTTTTATTTAGCAGTATTAAACCATACAAACATCAGGTGTATATCTGAGGTCGGGTTCTAAACAATAGAGGCATAACAATAAATTACATTCACAACAATTACACAGATCATAAAACAATAGAATACAGTACACAGATGATTTTAAATAAGGGCCTATGGCTATACACAAAAGAAATATAATTTAATAAACATAAAATAAAGATATAGTTCCTGCCTCAAGTGGAGGAGTTCAGGTATCAGGGGGTCTTGTTCACGAGTGAGGGAAGAATGGAACGGGAGATTGACAGACGGATCGGTGCAGTATCTGCAGTAATGCGGTCAATTTACCGGTCAATCTACGTTCCTACTCTCACCTATGGTCATGAGCTGTGGGTCATGACCGAAAGGACAAGATCCCGGAGACAGGCGGCCGAAATGAGCTTTCTCCGCAGGGTGGCTGGGCGATCCCTTAGAGATAGGGTGAGAAGCTCGGTCACTCGGGAGGAGCTCAGAGTAGATCCGCTGCTCCTCCACATCGAGAGGGGCCAACTGAGGTGGCTGGGGCATCTTTTCCGGATGCCCCCTGGACGCCTTCCCGGGAAGGCGTTCCGGGCATGTCCCACCAGGAGGAGATCCCCGGGGAAGACCTAAGACACGCTTGAGCCATTATGTCTCCCGGCTGGCCTGGGAGCGCCTCGGTGTCCCCCGGAAGAACTGGAGGAAGTGTCTAGGGAGAGGGAAGTCTGGTGCATCCCTGCTTAGACTGCTGCCCCGCGACCCGGCCCAGGATAAGCGAAAGAAGATGGATGGATGGATGGATAAAGATATAAAGAGTAAAGCTATGTTTGTATGTAAATATGTACACGTTAAAAAATACAAATAGACTATTGTACTAAAAGGTATGTGCTATATACAGCTGAATGAGATATAGTTTACAGAAAAGGTTGTACAAAAATAGATGGTGTTTTATCTGGAGGATATAATTAATATTGCACTTTATAGTTATTAAATGCACGGTGGGTAAAAAAAGCATTTAACTATTCAATAGCTAGATGGCCTGAGGGAAGAAGTTGGTTTTGAGTCTGGTTGTTTTGATGCTCAGTGTTCTATAGTGCTGACCAGACGGCAGCATTGTGAAGAGATGATAGCATGGATGTGAGAGGTAAAGGGTGATATTCACCCTGGCCATTGTCCGCTTTGGTACTCCCTGACCGAGGCCCCCCTCGGCACGGATGCCCTGGCGCACAGCTGACCCTGGGACAGGCGGAAGCAATCCTTTCCCCCCCCAGGAGCCTTCTTGCACAGACACTGAGCAAGGTCAGGGAAGGGGAGCACTAAGTGTTATTGGTTACACCGCACTGGTCTAACCGCACTTGGCTTCAGAGTTGATGCTCTTGACAGCGATTCCCCCTCAACCATTCCCCTGACAGAGGGCCTGCTCTCTCAGGGGAAGGACACGCTCTGGCATCCCATATCAGACCTCTGGAACACCCATGTCTGGTCTCTAGACGGGACGAGAAGAGCCTGAGTTGGTTACTCCCCCTTTATGGCAGAGACCATCACCCAGGCTAGGGCCCCATGTACGAGGCTGTAACACGCCTCTTGACGGCGCCTCTTCTTGTCCTGGTGTCTCTCTCAACGAGAAAGACCCACTGAGGTGCTCGATCAGGATTGTGTTGTCCTTCTTACGAGACTGGAGACTAACATCGCCGCTCCACACTGAATGTGTATGTAGTCGCTATCACCACTCATCACGACTCAGTTCATGGTAAAAGTTTCTAGGGAAACACGACCTGGTCACCAGGTTCCTAAGGGGCACGATATGTTGGAATCCGCCTCATCTCCGCTCCATACCCTCTTGGGACCCTAATGTGGGTCCAAGAGCCCCTCGGAGGTTCCGATCTTCTTCACCTGAGTAAGACAGACCTCCTGTTGGCGCTTGCTTCCTTCAAGAGGGTAGGGAGACTCCAAGAATTCTCTGTGTCCCCGGATTGCCTTAAATTCGGCCCTGGCAAACTCTCACGTCATCTTGAGACCCAGGCCCGGATACGTGCCCAAAGTTCCCACTTCTCCCTTCGGGGACCAAGTGGGGGACTTGCAGGCGCTCCCAATCGGGAGGAGGACCCATCCGTGTTGTGTTCTGGACCGCACGCAGAGCTTCAGTAGCTCTGACCAGCTCCTTGTCTGTGTTGGAGGACAGCAGAAGGGGAAGGATGTCTCCAAGCAGAGGCAGGTGCACTGGGTCGCGGATGCCGTTACCACGGCATTCCCATCTCAGAATCTCCCATGCCCACTTATCCTGGGCACTGGCCATAAGCGCCTCTCTAGCAGACATCTGTAGAGCTGCGGGTTGGGCTATGCCCAAACACCTTCGCAAGGGTTAACAACCTTCTTGTAAACCCAGTGTCAGCCCACGTCCTGCGTGGCGACATGTAGGACTGACATCCGGGGGGGCGTATGCCTGCTAAAGCACCTTCCCACCCTCCAAAAGGTTGGGTCAGTGTGCTATCTACCTTTTTTCTTTACCAAACACATGGCTAAGAAACTGGTACCTCACCAACCTTCCTTCTTACCCAAACACTGGTTAAGAACAGGCATTCCATCTATCACTAAGCAAGCACCCCCTGGGGGTTGGCTGGGAAGAGCAGCCTTCCCCCTTAGGCCGGGACACCATATGAACTATCACAGATCGCTTTAACCGGACCTACTGCTACCGGACGCAGTAACACGCCCTCTGAGGGCTCTTCCGTCTGATATATCCTCATGACAACGGTTCCCACACATGGTAACCCATGAGCTTCCCCAGGTGGGCCTCCACCTCATGGTTAACTACCCAGTCCGCAGGTTCCATGCATTCTCCTCCAAGGACGAGACCATACCTATATCCACCATATTCCTCCCAGCGGGTAGGAGGTGGCATCTGCAGCGCTTCTCTGATTACGAGTTGCGCTCACCCGGTGTAAACCCGAGCCGGACGGCCTCTCGCCAGTAGAGAGCTAAGGCCCCGTCCGTGAAAGGTTACCGGTCAGGGCTGTACCCATCTTTCTCCAAGAAAGCTCTGGAACCCCCCGACCACCACACTGGAAGGTTACAGTTTCACGAAAGCTTCGAGCTGACACGCCCAGGCCTACGCTGAGATAGTGACGCGATACAGCGTTGTGGCGTTTTCCATAGGCAACCCCATCTGTCGTTCTCGACACAACGTCTCGTTCCCTCCATCAGGGAACTGAGGTTACATATGTAACCAAGACGATTTAATGTGTTAACTAAAAATTTAATATTTAAAGACAACGTCCTGAGTAGATTTTGGAGCTTAAACCAGTAAAACAGACCTCCTATGTCTATTTGAACAGCATTATAAACTAATGAGAATAATAATCTAATAAAAGATTAACACAATAAATGTCATCTTCAGCATAGAGGCACCGCTGCATGAAAAAAAACCTGTTTGCTCAACTCTTTCTGGTGTGTCTTATTATTACAGAAAAGGAAACGGGAGCGAGCAGGTTTGTTTTCATTAGGAGCCTGAAGACCTGGCATGAAGCTCAGAGTTACTGCAGACAACATCACACAGATCTGGCCACCATCCGAAGTCAAAGTGAGAATGACCAGCTGCAGCAGATGATGCAAGGAGTGTCCAATGCATGGATCGGTCTGTTCAGAGACTCGTGGAAGTGGTCAAATGGAGCAAATGTCAACATGTCTGGAATTAACTGGATGACTGGACAACCTGACTTTGGTGGGCTGAATAAATGGCCTTGTGCTGTCATACATCCTAACGGTTCCATAGATGATCGAATTTGCTCTGATGCCCTGCCTTTCATTTGTGTGATCCGTAAGTGATGCTCACTTCCAACTTATGTTTCAAATACTTTACATGCCACATAACAGGGTTGACAAGTAGGGCAGATATCAGGCTAATTTAACACTCATATAACTCAATTTTTTTCCTGCCATATTATAACTACCTAATTAATTATCATAGTTAATGTACCATATGATCATTTTAAAGTATCTCACAAAATAAAAAGGTTGTATTTAGTGACCACTTTATCATGTACCGTTTGTAAAACTTGTGGCATGGATTTTAAAAAGGTGAACAGAGTGACCAAAAGGAAGAAAGCAAAGAGCCAAGTGCCCACAGAAATCATGCTGATGGTAATTGAAGACATTGCATGAAAATGCATGAGATTTGTAATGCGAAAACTGTTCCGCTGGTTGGTTTTCTAAGTTTCTGTTCAGAATTATAAGTAGAATTATAAGTAATTAGTGGCAGAACTTTGTGTCTTAGTCTGTTCTGGTGGTCACTGAGCCTGAACAACTGCAGGTAGCCAAAACAGATTGGCTGAATAATGGCCCAAAACCAGCCGGCCATAAGGAATAACTCTGCCAATGGCAACATTCTAAACACCTAGAGGTATCTGAGAGTGGTAGAAAGAAGTATCGGTACTCATGCTCGTCCTCCCACACAGACACATTTTGTGATACAACAGACATACACTCTCACCCACTTCATGTAGGTGTTCTTGACTCAACTGTCATCTTGGTTGAGCAAGCTTGCGGTGACAATTTGTGGGCTCCGCAGGGCAGGGCTCTTGAGAATTTGCTCACTTGCAAAATGTTGGTCCCTTATCGCTGGCCCTACATGGGCAGCCCTCACAAGGTCCACACAGGGCCAACACAACCCACAGCAAGCTACTGCAGCAGGTTTAAACAATTGAATCAATGTTAATTGCTTTGAATGAATATCATTTTTGTACCTGCTATAAATTTTGAACAAATGTTGAAATTTCCTTAAACCACCATAATTGTGATCAGTCTTTGATTTAGTTAGCCTGTTGACATTCGTTGCGTTAACTTTCGATCAGTGATTAATTAAAACACTTATACATTGAGCGAGCCTAATGAAAGAGATGTTTGCTTCTTTAATGTTAGATGTGAACAAATAAACAATCTGCTTCAGATAAAGAGAAGATTAAGATTTTTTGCAGCTGTTGAAGATTTATATATTTATTTAAATTCTACTATTATGACAACCGTAACACTGCTTTAATATCACACTGTAGTATCACACAACATCCACACATTAAAACCACAAATCAAAAGTATTTTTTTGACTTACATCGCTATAAACTCCAATCCCATTGAATCTTAGTTACATTACCACGTCAAATGCATTTTAACACACTGTTGATCAAAGAAAACTAAACTTGTGATAAGACTCAAGAGTCAAAAGCCCAAGTCAAGCAAACACTGATCAGACTAATGGTTCTTTGTAGAAATAAAAAAAGATTCTACATTAATAGCGCGTGCAAAAGTGATCAACATTTCAACAAATCAACAGTAGAGGCTGCGTGAGAGCTGCCCGTGCAAAACCAGCACTAAGGGGTCAACATTTTGCCAGTGAGCAAATTCTGTCAGGCTAGCCCTCAGTGGGCCCATAAAGTGCCAGCGCAGGCTTGCTTGCAGAGAAAGCTGTATGCCATTAATTCTGTTTGTTGGTTCTAAAAGCTTAATCCTAAAAGGATCTTTGTTAGCTTAACTAGCCTAAAGAGGCTGTGAGATATCTGTGTAACTTGTTCAATGTGGTTTTCTTCAAATTAATCAACACAGCAAAGAAGCACATTGTGAGATTGGAAGTGAAATCTGCTGAGAATGTGAATGACCCTGCAGTGATGGAGAGCATCTTACAGAGGGTGAGTAATAAACCAGCGGGCATGAACATATCAAAAACATAATTAAGAAAACCTTCTAATTCAAAGTGCAACCTTGTCAATGTTATCATTTCCTGAAAATGACAAAATTGTGAATTTGTTGTTGTGACGGCAGCTTCATGTATTAAATGTTTGGTGTATAATTAAACGCAAGTATTTGTCAATGAAAACACACAAACGACGGCACTATTTGTTGTGCTAAAGATACGAGTGTGAAGCTTCTCTAGCAAAGTTAACGCTCTCAGTTAATGTGAGAAATGTGTAGGCTAGAAATCTGATTAAATAAAAGCAGCTTGTGCGGTTGTGAGAGGGGTGGAGCTTCTAGCCCCAGAGACGACACTCTGACTGGCTGTTAGATTTGAACCAAAATATGAGAAGAAAAACTGAAGCCATCATCAGGAAAACAACACACAGTTATATATATGGCAGAGATTCAGTGGGGCCCCTTTGGTTTGGAGCATATTTCAAATTTTTATTAAGAAACCCCTACACTGAATAAAATGCGGAGTCAAATTCACTTGGAAAAGGCTATTAAAAGCTGAACATTTTTTTCACTTAGAAAAAGTGAGTCAATTTAAAGGAGCTTTCAATGTAGAAGGTAAACACAATTATCTCTAGCTTTTATAAGAAATTCACAGGTAAAGTTTAAATTGTAATTTCAAGTAAACTTTATTTGCTCTTCATTTAAAACCGGCATAGTAAGAAACCACCTTATAAAAACACCATTATTGTGATCAGTGTTTCATTTAGTTGTGCTCTTGACTCATTAACAGCAGCTTTGTCTACAAAATTACAGCAAACACAACTTGATTTGCACTCTACAAAATCAGTCACAAAAATTATTAAATAATTAAAAAGATATAAATTCAGTTATCAGGATTTAATAAGATATTGAAATAAACTAGCTTAATGCCCACTGTTTGCTTTTAGTGTCATGTATTATGATTGTGAATCTTACATATTAAATCATATGGTAAATATACTATTCTCTGCTATCCTAATCTTTCCTGTAGCTCAATGGTAAGAGCATTGCGTTAACATCGCCAATGTCATGGGCCCGATCCCAGTGGATTTAACATACTTAGACACAAATGTATAGAATAATGCAATGTAATTTGCTTTGGATAAAACGATTTGCACGTTTGCACAACTGCTGTTAAAATAAGCATGTGCTCGCGATGGAGCATTATCTCCTCAAGAAGTACGTTTTACAGATCTATTTTAAATCAACCTTCTTATGTAAGGTGTTTAGCATGTTAGCGGCTGTTGTTTACATGTTCTTGGCTAAACCTGAGTCTGTACATTGGTCCAAAGACATGTGTTACTATACAAGAGCAGATAGAGACAGAGTTCGTATTTGTAAAACAACGAGGTTACGCAGAAATTGCTTCTCACAATGCAATAACATCTGGTTGCTGATCTTTACATACCTGTCTGACATATGCAAGTTGTTGTGTTCATGAGTAATGTGCAATGTTACTATTTATGTATACTATTTTCAAAGAGTAATGCCTTGCTGTTGTCACGTGATGAGACGTGACGTAGTTACGTAGTTACGTACGGGAAGAGAAGAAGTTGAGTAAAGAAAGTTACGGATTCACTACTCTCGTGTGGCGTGTATTATTCTTACGTTATCTTGATAACACCACACAAGTACTTTGAATGCATGTTTATGCTTATATCTGTGTGTATGTCTGTTAGTAATATGCATGCACATGATTAATCTTCAATTGCAAACATTTCATACAGCAAATGTTGTCTTTGTCTTTTCCATTTAATTCATTTTCGTGAACTAGGCATTAAGGGGATTTTTATGCAGTTAGTATTTGGTTTTGGCTGGGGAAGGCTAAACAGACGTTCTTGCTCTTTCTGCTCTATTGCTTGTCTTGATCTTCCTCTTATTTTGCATACAGGGAGAGGAGCAGAAGCTCATTTGCATTTAAAGAGACACACAAAAATCCATTGCAGCAACAAATGGCAATGTTCAACATATTGTAATGAAAGATATGTGGTGTATTTTGAGCTGAAACGTTACAGACACATTCTGGGGATACCACTGACTATTATTACATTGCAGAAAACCCCTGGATTTGGGGCCCTTTAAGTTACGTTTAAAGTGTCCAGTTTTTGTTTGTTTTCTATAATGTTTAAAAAGTTATGTTCATACAGTGAGGAATGATACATATTATTATTTTTAAAACGTTATTTCTATTTATTTCTTCATTTACCTCCTGTTTCCTATTAAACATTAATATTAGAAACAGTAGAAATTTACAATAAACTTCATTCTGGCTTTTGTTTTGAGGAAGTAGCTGATCATCGAATAAATGTTTTTTCTATGATACACAATTGTTCATAATGAGTGAAACTTATTTCTTCTAATCTTTTTTCCCAAGATAATGATGAACTGCCTAATGTAAACCCTGGTTCTTTGTGTCAGGTTCTGGGTCTGATCCCCTGTTTGTATCCTCTGCTGTCTCTGTTTTTTTTTTAGCACATGCTGTTGTTTTGACAAGTCGCCATGTGCTTAGTGTGTGTGTCTGTGTGTGTGTGTGTGTGTGTGTGTGTGTGTATGTGTGTGCATGCGCTCCACCGTCTTGTTCTCTCACTCATTTTTCCTGGTGGTTGTCATCTTTGCTCTTCCTCTGTCCTCTTCTCTTCCTGGATGAGCACTTCAGTCTGTTGTAACTATCAGGTCTGTCTTGACACAAAACACAGACGTCGCATTCGGTGGCGGATTAGAATGACGGTCCACCTGTTGATCAGTTTAGCAGAGTCAGGGTGTGCTGAAAGAGTTGCTGCAGTCTCCCACGAGAAGAAAGCACAAATGACACTTCAATATCAAACTGTGATGTCAAAGACAGACGTGATGTCATAAGAGCTTCTGCACCTGGTCAAGCCGGAAGCAATTTCCATTGTGAAACTGAAGGGTTTTTAAGTTATGTTTTGTATTACAATGTTCATTCAATTACAATCTACGTTTTTATTACATTTTATTTCTTTCTATGGATCACGTATAATCAATAAGTAAAACTGTGTGCATTAAGTGGATATCAGTATGAATAATGTGTGTATGTTTAAAAGGGTGAAAACTAAGCTTGCATATTAGAGTGCAGGAAGATAGTTTCAACAGGATATGGGGGTTGGGAGTATGTGTGTGTGTTGCATTCCATGCAGGAGAGCATCCTGCACATACAACGCACATACCCATATAGCGAGGGTTTTAAGAAACAAACCATATGTGAAAACTGTGTGGGGGAAGTGTGTTATTTTTCAGATAGTAAAAGAAGAAGGGCGTAGTCTACGAAAATATCAGATGAGACATCACTCCATTGGACACAAAGAAAGCAGCAAATGTGGAGGCGCTCAGGGGTTGGCCACGGTCCGGAGCAAGCTGGAAGATACACCCACAAATACAAATATAAAAATGTAACACACTGTTTAGGCGGAGCTGATCTCTGGTAGTACTCTGTGCGTAGAGTGAGTGTGTGAGACAGCCCAGCGCTGAGCCTCAAATCAATAAACTTCCACTTTTGTTCATCCGAAGTCCAGTAAGTCCAATTTTTGAATACGCAGGACAGCTGCTGAACAACAGATGGTGACGCCGACGTGATTGGCTAAAGAAGGACATTTCGGACAATCTTTAAAGGCTAGAAAGTGGAAAAAACCGAAAAGGAACATTTTGGGTTCAACACAACGTCCGGACGAAAATAAAAGGTGAGCAGAGACCTGTTTTATCGAACATCTGCTAATTGACTACTCTAAATATTCCTGATCATTTTATTTTTAACAAATTTGTACAAGAGTGAAGTTTGTTGGATTGAGGTTATAAAATAACGGGTTAAGTCGTACGCAGGTTAAGTCGTAAGGTTAAAGTCCTTATGCAAGGTTAAGTCGTAAGGTTAAAGTCCTTATGCATTAAATTAAGTCGTTTGGTTAAAGTCCTTATGCATTAAATTAAGTCGTTTGGTTAAAGTCCTTACGCAATTAAATTAAGTCGTTTGGTTAAAGTCCTTATGCAATTAAATTAAGTCGTTTGGTTAAAGTCCTTACGCAAGTAAATTAAGTCGTTTGGTTAAAGTCCTTATGCAATTAAATTAAGTCGTCTGGTTAAAAGTCCTCACGCATGGAATCATTTGGTTAATTCCTTATGAGAAATTATGAAGTCGCGGGGTGAAAAGTCCTTGTGCCAGCATTATTAAGTCGCGGGGTGAAAAGTCCTTGTGCCAGCATTATTAAGTCGCGGGGTGAAAAGTCCTTGTGCCAGCATTATTAAGTCGCGGGGTGAAAAGTCCTTGTGCCAGCATTATTAAGCCGTAGGGTTAGAAAACCTTATGCAAAATTGTATCGTGATAAAAGTTGTGTGTTGTGTATGTATGAAAGTGTGTGGAGAGTTATATAAAGGCTGAAGTTATAGAGAAAATAATAGATCGTGATAATAAGAGTACATAATAACGGCATAATTATAAGCATCATAACCTAAATATGAAAGGAGAATTTGATAGAGAATGTGATGAATATGGGTGTTTCCCTGTGACAGAACAGTGGAATAGTATGAAAGATATGATGTTAGCACAGACGGAGAAGAAACACCATAAGAAAGAACTGAAGGTAATGGAAGAAAATTGGAGTCGGATATGTCTTGAAAATGGATGGGATAAACCACCATGGGTGCCCTTGGCACCCAAAATTGGGGAAATGGAGAAAAAAGCACACATGCGCGTTAAAGCACATGAGGCAGAAAAAGATAGAGTTCCGTTTTTGAAACAACGTCAGCACGAAAGGGTGAATAAAGAACTCCGTGAAGAACTGAGGCAGTGGACCAAATTAGCTTTAACTGCCACAGCACTGAGTAAGAGAAAGGAAATGAGCAAGCCAGAGCAGCAGAAGCAAATGAGTGAAGAAGGAAGTGGACAGAAGCCAGCATCTGGCTCACGCCCATCACAGGGCCGCCTCTACCCCTCCTGCTCCCTCGGTTATACCCCCATATTTTGGATATGACCAGGGAGGAGCACAGACACAATGGCAGCAATTTAGACCAAGGGGCGGTTACCAAAATTTTAGGGGCGGGTACAGAGGCAGAGGCCAAAACAGAACCCCTCCTCAGGGCCAAGGGGGAGTATGTTTCGGGTGTGGAAGTCCTGATCATTGGAGGAGTGAATGTCCAAATCACCAGGGCAATCAGGCCATGGGACCAACTGCAAGGGGATGGGGTCCTTTTAGGGGAGGTCCCAGAGGGCGTGGCCCTCAAACCCCACGACACTCCCCGGGGCAACAACACTCGGCTCCTCACAGCTTTCAGGCACCCATGCACCTAGAGTGCGGCCCAAATTGGGGCTCTGGAGGAGACGGAGGGGATTGTTGAAGGGGCCCACACAGAGAATCCACGAGAGGTCTGGGGGAGCCTCTCATGGAAATAGTGGTGAATGGCAGGCCACTAAAAGCACTGGTAGATACTGGTGCAACATACTCCACTGTTCAGAAATGTCATATAACTGAGGCACAGATCAGTGACAGAACAGTAGGGGTAGTGGGTTTCTCTGGTGGGTTAGAATACTGGCCTTTTACCACTCCTCTTACCACCACGGTGGCAAATCAGAGACTTGTACATACGTTTCTATACTCTTCTAATGCGCCGGTACCCCTATTGGGACGAGATCTGTTAATAAAACTAAGAGCCAGCATATTGTGTTCACCCAAAGGAGTAACTGTCACTTTCCCAGACGGCACCAGCATAGACTGTTCCCAGAATCAAAGCATAGCGTCACAGCATGTTCTATTAGGAGGACCCCTAGTGGAGATGGCTGACATTTACTGGATAGAGCTGGAAGACTCACCCGCCTATACTGGAGTGGTGTCACTGTATACCAGGAATTTGCCATGGATAAAAGACTTGGCGGTGTTTCTTCCTCCCATTGACCCCTTACACTGTACACTTTATTATGACAGGAATGGTAGTGACCTACTGTACCAAGAGTCATTCCAGCAAATGGAAGGACACATGTGGAGAATGCAAGGAGAGGGAATTGTTGTGGGAAAACAGGGGGTAGCAGCTCTGATCGATTTAACTGATAAACAGTTAATATGGTACCGCATGACTAAAACTGCAACACCCCACATTTCATTGGCATTGAGTCCAGGCCATGAGGCTAGGGAATTAGGAGGCATGACCAAAACCCTTAAGGAAGCTAAAGATTGGGCACTCTGTGACATTGAGGGCGTTTTATATTCTAAAATAAACGATGCCTATTGGATCAATCAAAACACTGATGATTGTGGGACGCTGACACAACGTCAGCTCTCAAGGACTAATGGTAGGGAATTGACTGATGGTGAGGGAGCAAAAGAGCTGATTGCCAGGCAACCAGCCGCCCTATGGTCACAGGGCCCCACAGATGTGGGCCTCTGTGACATCACCCCCATCACATTTAAAATCAAGCCAGGTGAACCCCTTTGGATTCCCCAGTACCGTAATAAACCTGAGGCTGAAGACGGTATTGCAAACACAGTCCAAGGCCTGTGCGAAAGAGGAGTTATTTCACCATGGCAATCCCCATGGAATACTCCTATTTTCCCGGTCCAAAAACCAGGGACTGAAAAGTACCGGTTGGTACATGACTTAAGAAAAATTAATGAGCTGGTCACAACCCCCACTCTCTCTGTTCCCAACCCGTACACAGCAATTTCAAGCCTAACTCCGGAACACCAATGGTTTACATGTATTGATTTGGCAAATGCATTTTTCTGTATTCCAATCGCGGAAGAATGTAAATCATGTTTGGCATTCACATACAGAGGGGTACAATTTTCATATAACAGACTGCCACAGGGCTTTGTTCTGTCACCAGGCATTTTTAATCAGGTGCTGAAGGAGAAGCTACAACATTGCATCCTGCCTCCAACATGTATATTAATAATGTATGTTGATGACCTGTTACTGGCAGCAGCTTCTGAGGAGGAGTGTCTGCTGGCCACTGAAGCCATTCTGAAGCAACTGATAGAGGCAGGATTTAAGGTGAGCAAAGAAAAATTGCAATTGTGTCGCCCATCTGTAACATTTATGGGCAGACTGATTACAGGACAAGGGTCAACCCTTTCACACCGCCAACGGGATGGCATCCTTGCCCACCCAAGACCAACCAGTGTGAAGGACATGTTATCCTTCCTGGGACTGACAGGGTTCAGTAGAAACTACATTCCTATGTATGTGGCGGTGACAAGCCCATTGAGGGCCATGGTTAAAGACCAGGGAATGCGGAACTTAAAGGCGCAACTGACATGGACCCCTGAGGCTGAGCAAGCTTTCATTGACCTAAAGAAACAAATGTCACACGCAGCACACCTGTACAGTGCAGACTACACATTGCCATTTTTTCTGGACGCATCTGAAACGGTGCAAAGTGCGCATGGCGTACTTTTCCAGAAACATGCAGGAACCCGAAGGGTCTTGCTATACATTAGTGTATTGCTAGACCCCATTGAACAAAGACAGCCGGCCTGTGCACGCTTTGCAGCCGGCCTGGCAAAAGTCATTGATAAATCATCACACATGGTCATGGGCCCTAGGCTCACCGTGCTGACGTCACATTCTGTCATGGCATTTGTAAACTCAGCGTCATTTACGTTTTCTTCTTTAAGACAGCGCAAATTAGCAAAATGTTTAACAGCACCTAACATTACTTTCACCCACGAGGGAGTGAACATGGCAGATCTGTTCTCCCCAGGAGAACCACATGACTGTGCACCCCTCGCTGAAATGGCATCACGCGTCAGGCAAAATTTGTCAGCATCCCCGTTGGACAATTCATCAGAAGTAATGACCCTCTTCACAGATGGGTGTTGTTTCCGTACAGACAAAGGCATGCTGACATCAGCATATGCAGTGGTGGAACTGAAAGACGGACAGTTTTACACGAGAGAGGCACACCGGCTGGAAGGTAAACAATCTGCCCAGAGGGCTGAATTAATTGCTGTTACCAGGGCCTTACAATTCGCTGGCCCCCGCCGGGTGAACATTTACAGTGATTCAGCCTATGTGGTCGGAGCAGTACATGTTGAACTGCCGGTGTGGCAGAGGTGTGGTTTTGCCACCTCATCGGGGCGACCAATAGTGCATGATAAGGAGGCAAGGGCCCTCTTAACAGCACTATTGATCCCAACAGAAGTAGCAGTGATCAAATGTCAAGGCCATGACACCCGTGATACAGACATTGCAAAGGGCAATGAAGCTGCAGACCATGCAGCTAAGCGAGCAGCTGGCTATCACCCCAACATGCAGATGCAGGCCAGTGTGTCTGCTGATCAAAGCCTACCGCCATTTACCAGGTGCACGTTGGTAAATGAACAAAAACATGCATGTCCAGAGGAACTCTCTGTCTGGCGGGACCATGGAGCGGTACAGGCCAGTGATGGCCTGTGGCAAGCTCCTGGCGGTCGTCCAGTCCTGCCCCTGATACTGACACCGTCTATCATGAAACAAGCTCACACGCAGTCCCACGTTAATGCCAAACAGATGACCAAAACACTCCGGTTTTGGTGGCATCCATTTCTTACAGCCACCATCACCAATTTCGTGTTGTCCTGCGAAATTTGTCAGGAACATAATCCTAAACCTACATTGAAACAATTGCAGGGCTCGTTCACACCATTGAAGGGTCCTGGCGAAGAGATTGTTATAGACTTCACAGACATGACAGAAAGGGTCCAAGGGAAGAGGTATCTATTAGTGATAGTAGATAGCTTCACGGGGTGGCCAGAAGCCTATCCCACGGGAAGAGAGGACAGCACATCTGTCATTAAATGTCTCATAAATCATTACGTACCACACCATGGTTTTTCCCGTAGGGTCAGGTCAGACAATGGCTCTCACTTTAAAAATGAACATCTTCAGACCGTTGAGGCAGCCCTAGGCCTTGTTCATGCATTCGGTGCAGTCTATCACCCCGAATCTCAGGGCAAGGTTGAACGTATGAACCTTACGTTAAAACTTAAACTGGCTAAGATCTGTGCCCAGACTAAACTGTCGTGGCTCTCCGCATTACCTATTGCGTTAATGTCCATTCGTTGCTCAAATAACAGGATCTCAGGCTTTACACCGTTTGAGTTACTTACAGGTCGTTCGTTCCCTGGCCCATCAACACCACTGTCGGACAGTGCCTGTGCCCCAATATCACACTGTGCATATTTTGATAAACTAACTGCTTTGGTTAACCAGTTTTCTCATCAGGCACCAGAGGACCCAAATCCAGAACCAACTGCTGTCCAAACACAATATGTGCGCCTCAAACGTTTCCGCAGGAAATGGAACGAGGCCAGATGGTCCTCTCCACTGAGGGTCATTGAAAGAACATCACACTGTGTCCGCCTATCAGGAAAAGGCGACACATGGTATCACCTGTCATCCTGTGTTAATTGTGCTCCCCCCAACAGATCGCTTTCTGAAACTGCTGTGGACCTGAGGACTCAGGTCCAAGAGAGGGAGAACTCAGATTCAGATTCAGAGGCTGGTGAGCAGGCCTCAGGAACCGGTGAGCTGACGGAAGTTCACAGCGCACAGGTCCTCCTAGAGAGGGAGGTACAGTTGCAGATACGTCACAAAAAAGGTGATCTGTTTTCAAGTCCAGCAGGTGAGCCACTAGCACATTGTGTCAGTCAAGATCGAGCATATGGTGCAGGCATTGCAGTAACATTCAAAAACAGGTACGGTGTGGAGCAGGTAAAACAACAAGACAAATCAGTGGGTGAGTGTGCAGTCACACACGAAGAGGACGGGAGAACAATCTTTCATTTAATAACCAAAGCCAGATGCACTGACCTTCCCACATATGAAAATTTTACAAAAAGCCTAATTTGTATGAGGGATTGGTGTGTGACACATAGTGTAAGAAGCGTGTCTACACCTCGTCTAGGTTGTGGATTGGACAAACTAGACTTTCAGAGAGTTACACGCATCATATCTGAAGTTTTTGCAGGTACAGGTATGATAATAACCATATATATGTTATAATCAAACATGTTCTTTTAGTGAATTTTATCGTTTCATCTTTAACTTTCATTTATGTATTAGAGTGGTTTCATTATTTTTCATTACTGTATTCATATATATGTTCAGTATATAAGTTGTGTAAAAGATAGTGAATCAAAATGAGGTTGTGGGAAAATTGGCCGTGTATGGGATTTCTCACTGTCATCTCCATCACCATAGTGGGTATAATTTTTGGTGTAGAAAAATTGCAGGAGGCCGACAAAAGAGAGGTCAACACAAATGAGACTGTCACTAACAATGCGATCGCCAGGTACAAGAGGGATACAAAGAGTGTACGAGACTGCGTGAAAAAGTTTGGTGGAATCGAATTAGATTATGTAAATGGGAGCTCAACATCATTCACATTTGATTTATGCGCGGTTATACCATGCGGTGGTTACCCTACATCATGGGTAGGGTACGATGTGTACCTGTGCAAAGTACGTTATCCTAGGCTGGGCGATTGGCCTGGACATTGGTGCCCGGCAAAGGGAAATGTATGGACAGGGACAAATAAGAACCTTGACAAAAGTATAGACAAAAATGCGGCTTATTTCACTGTACAAAGAGACCACCCGGGTAAGACTCACAATCCAATCACTCTTTCCATATCAAAGCTCTCACACAACCCATATGAGTACCCATATAAGACCCAAGGAGGGGGTATTCCTGAACCCTGTTGGTTACCAGGGCTCCCACATTTTTATGTAACACTGGGAGTAGAACTGACCGGGAAGGATGCAATGGGATTAATCAAAATTAATATAATTGACCCAAAAAATGTAAAAAATGCCACACCGGTGGCCGTTGTATCCACGGCAGATGTAATCATAGGAGTTGACTATACCAAATTAACCCCTGAAGATGTCATAGAGAAGGCCACAGGATATGGAGAAACCAACCTATGGTTGGAAGGGCTCATTAACACAGCCAAAGAACAGAAATTAGATGACTGTATTGCTTGTGCTGGGGCAAGACCCACACTGCATATAACACCGGCACCGTTATACCCTAATGATACCTGGGGTTACCAGTGTATGTTGTCACTGACCAAAGGTGCAGGTTCCACGAATTGTACCACACTGGCATCTCTATTTCCCCCAATAGACAATGGATCCAGGACAGGACCATTCATTCCTCGACAGGACAATTATACATGTTTTAACTTAACCTCGGACGACATTAAGCTAAACTATGGGCAGATTAATGAAAAATGGTGTGACACTATTATAGAGAGCAACGATGGGACAATTATAGGGCCATGGGCCAGAGCAGGACTATATTACTATTGTGGGGATAGACGTCTGTTCACCAGAATACCGCCTGCCACTAAAGGGTTATGTGCAATGGTAAGGCTAGGAGCACCGCTAATCCTTATTGGCGAAAGAGTGGTGAAGGGCCCCAGCCTAGAATCAGCTGCTTTAACACGCCGCAGGCGACGGCACGTGATAGCTAAAAGGAGCACCACGATTGATCTGTCTCTAAATAGCCCCACCTATATAGAATCTATAGGAATCCCAAGGGGAGTCCCTGATGAATATAAACTGGCAGATCAGGTAGCGGCAGGATTTGAAAACATACCCATTATATCTGCACTCTTCCCAGTCACGCCCAACAAAAATGTAGATAGGATAAATTATGTGCACTATAATGTCATGAGATTGGCGAACCTAACTAGAGCAGCGGTAGAGGGTCTTGCAGAACAATTAGCACCAACCTCCCTTATGGCCATACAAAACAGAATGGCATTTGACATGTTGTTGGCAGAGAAGGGTGGAGTTTGCCACATGTTTGGAGACCAATGTTGTACATTTATCCCAAACAACACTGCACCAGATGGGTCTGTCACCAAAGCATTAGAAGGCCTCAGGGTATTATCTGTGGAGATGAAGGAAGCATCTGGCATAGATAACCCGGTAAGTCAGTGGTTAGAGAGGGCCTTAGGAAAATGGAAGGCATTGATCATGTCCATCGTAGTATCTGTAGCCGTATTTGTGGCCATCCTGGTTATCTGTGGATGTTGCTGTGTTCCGTGCATCCGATCACTCTGCAACCGGTTAATAGTGACAGCCATAGAAAAAAGAGACCCCAGAGACCCCAACCCACCCCCTTATGGAATGCCATTATTGGCAGCAGACAACTATCAGGATGACAGTGAAGAAGAGGGGAGCCATGCATAGGGATGTCTTTGAATTTTTAATACGATTGTGTTGTACCCTATATAATGAAGAGGGACTAAATATGTGGGATATGTGTTTGTGATCTCTTTCAGAGGTCAAGAGAGGGATTGAAGGGTTTTTAAGTTATGTTTTGTATTACAATGTTCATTCAATTACAATCTACATTTTTATTACATTTTATTTCTTTCTATGGATCACGTATAATCAATAAGTAAAACTGTGTGCATTAAGTGGATATCAGTATGAATAATGTGTGTATGTTTAAAAGGGTGAAAACTAAGCTTGCATATTAGAGTGCAGGAAGATAGTTTCAACAGGATATGGGGGTTGGGAGTATGTGTGTGTGTTGCATTCCATGCAGGAGAGCATACTGCACATACAACGCACATACCCATATAGCGAGGGTTTTAAGAAACAAACCATATGTGAAAACTGTGTGGGGGAAGTGGGTTGTTTTTCAGATAGTAAAAGAAGAAGGGCGTAGTCTACGAAAATATCAGATGAGACATCACTCCATTGGACACAAAGAAAGCAGCAAATATGGAGGCGCTCAGGGGTTGGCCACGGTCCGGAGCAAGCTGGAAGATACACCCACAAATACAAATATAAAAATGTAACACACTGTTTAGGCGGGGCTGATCTCTGGTAGTACTCTGTGCGTAGAGTGAGTGTGTGAGACAGCCCAGCGCTGAGCCTCAAATCAATAAACTTCAACTTTTGTTCATCCGAAGTCCAGTAAGTCCAATTTTTGAATACGCAGGACAGCTGCTGAACAACAGTGGTGAGACGTTTGCACCTGGTGTTGTGATATAGGAGCTTTAGCTCAGTTGCTAGCATACCTGCCTCTGGTCAACCTTGCTCTCCTGTTGTTGGATGTGTGTATGGGTTTGATTTGTGCTTCTCTGTTTTTTGCAGCCTTTTTTAAAACATTTATTTATTGTACAAAATGAAGTTTCTTATTTATTGATATCCACGTCTTTGACCCCCTTTCTTACACTAGCGGACCTGTGTGGTCCCTTTGTGGGTCATTTAGTTCACTGGTAACAGGGTGGCGTCGCCTGCTACTTTTAAATCTTGTTCGTATTCGCATACCATACGTTTCATGTTTTTAAGTTTATTTTAATGTCTTAGGGATTTGAACTCTCCCTCTCATGAGGAAGGGGTGGAGCTAAGACGTGAGCTAGCTTAGTTTAAACTTGCTGCCACCTGCTGGTCATTTAAGTTTAACATTAAAAGTAAGCCTTATGTTTACAGACTCGCCATACAACTACTGTAGACTTTAGTGGCTAAACAGAAGTGAAGTGTTACGGATTGCACGGAAAGAACCCAATGGCAGATCGCAGTGGTAATGAAGATTTATCAACACACAAGACTATACAAAAAGGCAAAACAAAACCCACGAGGGGGAAAACAAGACAGGATAAAAAATAATTTTAACAAATACACTGACTGACTAAACTAGAAAACGAACACTTAATACAACACTAAACTACACTTACTAAGACACGTTACCAGGAACAAGGAACAAGGTGTAAGCATACAGCAACATCTAATACAACTACAAACAAGGTACAACGCAGTGACGTGCACAGGAATTTTGAGGGGCAGTTGCTCTGACCTAAAAAAGGGGCAACCCCCCAAAAAAACAAAAAAAACCTCACAGCCTACATTAAGGACTGAGAAAAACAGGGTCTTTATTAATATATATATACACAAAGTAAAACACTGAAATACAGCACTCAATCACCTTAACTACGATGCTCGTCTCCCTCATCTCATTCTCATTGCTAATCTACCATTTCCCTATTTTGCCAGTCTGTCCTGATCTCATCTGGGACTGGCTCTGGCTCTCTGAATTCAGCTGATGCACTGGGCTCATCATCTGTCTAATTAGGGTTTCGAGCACGAAGTGCTGAAAACCTATTGTTTTTGTTAGGATTTTTATTAGGGTTCGAGCCCGAAGGGCTAGAAACCTATTGTATTTGTTAAGATTTTTATTCCGCACACCCAAGTGTTTGGTATCATTGGAATGGTTGGCTAAAGGCGAACAAAACGCATATCTCCATTTTTATTAGCGCCCGGAAAAGTTTTCCGCTAATTAGCATTTTATGCAACTTACACGTTTTCGAACTAGTCCCTGGTTTTTCGCCCGATCGTAACCAAACCAACGTTGATGAATTCTTTGGAGTGTGAATGTAAATAATTATCGAAAAAAAGTTGAAATATCGATTCACGGTCGCAAGGGGGGGCAAAAACATCCAACCCGGAAGTAGCATTTTTTAATGAAATAGCCATAACTCGAGAAATATTTGAGATATGATCATGGGCCTCGGTAAGTATGTGAAGACCTTCACTCCGAGATCACGTTTAAAAGATGGCGCCGTTTGGACACTTGGTGGCGCTATAACAGTAAAAATGGCAAATTGACATGTCTTTTTGTTGCCTGAAAAATTGTGTATCACGTGACATTTGACATTTACGCAAACTGTTAGATTAGATTAGATTCAACTTTATTGTGATTACGCATATACAAGTACAGTGTAACGAAATTTAGTTTAGGTCTAACCAGAAGTGCAATTAAAAAAAAAAAAAAAAACGGAGGTTTCTCATTTTGGAATTAAACTCTTCATACATACAATTGTATATCGTTGTGTTGTCACTAAACACATATAAGCAATAATAGGTGTAAGCTCAATCATTGTTCATCATGGATTTTTAAAAAATTCTAAATAACTCAAGTGTGACTTTTATTTTAAAACTGGCGCTTGTTTGATGTCACTGATTTGAGATGGACGTTTGCCGCGAGCAGGTGATTTCTTTCAGCAAAGCGGATTAAAAGGCAAATATAACTACCATCCTTGTTTAAAACGCATGAATGATGTTTTATCTAAAGTTGTAACACTTGTGTAAAAGTTATCTGGGTAATTTTATCGTGATGGTTGATGATATTGAAGCGCTTGTTGATGTTTGTTTGGAAATCTGACGTGCTTGATTGATTCTGTGTTGAAACTCCTTGGATTTTCTCAGTTTATTATTTTCATCTTTTTGATGATTAATTATTAACACATTGTATTGATGTTTCGAATTGTTTTCTACAAGTTGCACATGTTTAATGTTCAGAAGAAATGTGCAATGTATGGAAACCGTGAGCATTGTTTTCTGAAGATCTAAAAAAATGCCTTTCATCAATTATGTAAATGCTTCTTTATATATTGAGTTACAAAACTGCTCAAAGTAGTATTTTCACTCCGTTTAAGTTGATGTAAAAAAGATTTGTCCTGCTTGATAGTGATAGATTGACTTGATCATTAATTGGTGTCTAACAAACAGGTCATGTTTTGTTTTTTTGAGATTGAACTAAGATGTAGAGCTGAGAGGGCGACCTACTCAGCTAAATAACCTTAAAATGGATGAGAAGAATAAATTCTGTGATTCATCAAGTGATCAGTGACTTAGTTTCATCACCAATGGATGTCATCCCTACCTATAGGTATTTTACTCAAATTACCTAACCACTGAGTATCACATCGACTGTTGTTCTGTTGAACATTTAGTACCAACTACTCATACAACCAGTGAGTTTTATATTCATTGTGTTTATTGGATTTATCGTTTGTGACTTAAAGGACATATTTCTGCCACACGTATGCGCCTTTGTTCTATTTGACTGTCAACTGTTTCACTCATGTGAGTTTAGATTAAACATAATATATTATCATTTAACAGGATTACGATGATTACATTTCCAGTCACAGATATTGCGATTGAGTATTCACAACTGATTTAATGAAAATTTTATGATTTGTAATCATTAAAATAATATTTTACATAAAATAATGTAAGCTGTTTTTAATTTATTTAAAGCTTTAAGTGTTTACATTAGATAATATACAAATACAGCATCAATTGCTCTTCACACTATCAACCCAATTGGACATTTTCAAATCTAAACGTCATAGTTACATGGGTGTTGGTTTATCCTTCATTCTGGCATAAAGCATTTGATCTATAATCAATTGACAACTTCCAGCCCACTCCCTAGCTACCGCATAGCATACATTAGAAACCGTTTTGCAAGGTCTATGTAGATGCATCACAACATCATAGAGACTTGGTATATGGTTCGTTATACTCATTGGTTTGTGAATCATAAATTGACTGCTGCAAATCCTCTGCCTAGCAACCAACAGAGTACATTAGCAACCATCAAGCAAGCCATATATCTCTGCAATAAAACATCGTAGACAAACTGTGGTTGTTTCGTTTGACTTGTGCCTACGTGTATTTTCAATTGGCAGATGCCATGCCACATCCATAGCAACTAAACAGGTTAACTTGGCTACCATTAAGCTAGACCTATATCTCTGCAACAGATCATCCTAGAGACATTAGAATTGGTTCATTTCACTCGTCCCGTAGGTATTAACGGTTTACACCTGTTTTTGCATATGAGTGTTAGCATGCGTGGTCTGTATTAACCTTTGCTGACCATTTCTGTAATTTTGCATGTTGTGGGACAGTGTCATCCATAGTGGATGTGTTATGGTGTTATTCCTTTGCGTAGTTGGCGAAGTCAGTCGACCTTAGTCCTCTTAGACTGCTCGAACCCGATGATTGCTGCTTGCAGCTATATTTAGGGTTCGAGCCCGAAGGGCTAGAAACCTATTGTATTTGTGGGTTTTATTAGGGTTCGAGCCCGAAGGGCTAGAAACCTATTGTATTTGTGGGTTTTATTATTATTATTAGGGATTCATGAATTATTATTATTAGGCTAAATTGATGCGTATTTCATTGCTTAAACAATTGTGTATCACGTGATATTTGTCATTTACACAAACTAATATGATCATATGATAGTTCTCCTCATTCTGAACAACTTTGCCTCTTGATCCATTGATGTGAATCAAATGGTTCGCAAGTAATTGGTGATGATGTTAAAGACGTACTTTTGCATACTAATTTTTGTTTTTTCATGCAATTTCCAAATTTTCACCAAAGTACAATTCTCTGGACTCTCTAGATAAATAATTATCAAAGACATGTTGAACTTTTTCATTTACGTGACCATAATAGGGTCGTTTATTATAGTAACCTCAAAAGTCTACCTGAAAGCTCGCTACTCCTTAATGAATAATCCAAATGACTTTTCATTAAGTACTATTATACGTCTTATGACACTAAACAAGCATGCAAAATGTGAAGGTCATCGGAAGAGGCATGCCTTCATAACAGTCAAAAAGGTGAAATATCATTCTTTTTAATGGCTTTTTCAGAGTCATCAGATCACAATGCATGTAGTTCCATGCACTGTCCACTGTAACGCCTTGCAGTCTTGTGCACTGCAGTGTGTATTATATTTACATTTACATTTACATTTAGTCATTTAGCAGACGCTTTTATCCAAAGCGACTTACAAGTGGGGTAGGTAATGGAAGCAATTAGGACAGCATAAGTACAACAAGAGCATAAGTGCAATCAAAAAGAAGAGGTTTCATATAGCCTAACACAGTATACAGAAACATTCATTCATACATTTTTTTTTTTTTTTTTTTTTTTTTTTTTTTTTTTTTTAGTAGAGAAGAAACGAGTAGAGAAGAAAAGAGTAGAGAAGAAACTTGAGTCAGAACAGAACAGTAAGATGTTGGCGGAAGAGATGGGTTTTCAGGCGATTCTTAAAGATGGCTACAGAATCTGCAGATCTTGTAGCAGCAGGCAGATCATTCCACATAGGTGGAACAGATCCGGAGAAGGTGCGCGAGAGAGATTTTCTACCTTTATGGGATGGCACCACAAGACGCCGTTCGTTTGCAGAGCGTAGGGATCTGGCGGGTACATATGTCTGCAGTAGTGAGTGAAGATAAGGTGGTGCCAAACCAGTGGTGGTCTTGTAGGCCAGGAGCAGAGTCTTGAATTTGATGCGAGCGACTATAGGGAGCCAATGTAGCTTAATGAGTAGAGGAGTAACGTGTGCTCTCTTCGGTTCATTAAAGATGACTCTTGCCGCAGCATTCTGGATCATCTGTAGAGGTTTGGTTGTGCAAGCTGGAAGTCCTCCCAGTAGTGCATTGCAGTAGTCCAGTTTGGACAGGACTAGAGCCTGTACTAGGACTTGCGTAGCATGCTCTGATAGGAAGGGTCTAATTTTCCTGATATTGTAGAGGATGAATCTACAGGACCGGGTGGTGCTGGCAACTTGATCTGTGAAGTTGAGCTGGTCATCGATCACCACTCCCAGGTTTCTTGCCTTTCTGGAAGGTGTTCCAGAAAGGCAAGAATATGTGCATACGTGTGCATGTATTACATATTCTGTGTTTGTTTGTTTGTGTGTGTATTTATGGATATTATTTCTCTCTTGTTTCATAAGAGTGTGCATGTACTGTACAGTTCTGTGTGTGATTAAGACTGTGCATGTGTGTGGAATGAAATGTGTCTCACAGGAAGACAGTGTTAGAAATAAAATGTATTACACATTAAACGTCGCTCCATATTTACACATCTATAAATATAGCACATGTCTGGCTGGTTTTATGATGATGTGTTGATATATATATATATACACAACACACCTTTATTAGGTACACCAGTTTATTTGCATGTAAACCCAAACACTTGTTTTTGATTGAGTGTGTGAGCATGTTTAGTCTGTATTGACCGTTGCTGACTTTTTTTGACCATTTTCTTGGTGTAGGAGAGTGTCATCTGTCGTGGATGTGTAATGGTGTAATTCCCTAGCCTATTAGACATCTTAGACTGCTCGAACCCGATGATTGCTGCTTGCAGCTATATTTAGGGTTCGAGCCCGAAGGGCTAGAAACCTATTGTATTTGTAAGGATTTTTATTAGGGTTCGAGCCCGTAGGGCAAGAAACCTATTGTATTTGTTAGTTTTATTAGGGTTCGAGCCCGAAGGGCTAGAAACCTATTGTATTTGTAAGGATTTTTATTAGGGTTCGAGCCCGAAGGGCTAGAAACCTATTGTATTTGTTAAGATTTTTATTAGGGTTCGAGCCCGAAGGGCTAGAAACCTATTGTATTTGTTGGTTTTATTATTATTAGGGTTCGAGCCCGAAGGGCTAGAAACCTATTGTATTTGTAGGTTTTATTATTATTATTATTAGGGTTCGAGCCCGAAGGGCTAGAAACCTATTGTATTTGTTAAGATTTTTATTCTTCTTCTTCTTCTTATTATTATTCTGCCATAAAACTCATCGTGCAGCCCAAACCGTAAGGCCGACAGAGCTGAGACCTGGTCAGATGGTAGTAGTCCTTGTCGCTACTCAGATACACGGAGCCAGCCAAATCGACCCATAGGTGGCGCTACAGCGATGACAAACGCGTTTGCGCTTGTTACTCCTGAACCGTTCGTCGCACACCGAAGTGTCTTATATCAGTGTAATCACTGGCTCAAAACTAAAAAAACGTATATCTCCGATTTCATTTCCGTCATTATAGATTTTTCGCTAATTAGCATTTTATGAAAAAAAAAAAAATGAACTAGTCCCTGGATTTTGCCCTATCGGAACCAAACCAACGCTGATGGATTCTGTGGAGTGTGAATGTAAAAAGTTATTGAAAAAAAGTTGAATTTTCAATTCACGATTGCTAGGTGGCGCTAAAACGTCCAAACCGGAAGTGGCATATTTAGTTAAAATGGTCATAACTCGTCAACCGTTTGAGATATCTTCATGGGGTTTGGTACGTATACGTAGACGCTCAGTCCGAGGTCACATAAAAAAATAAGCGGCGATCCGCCACTAGGTGGCGCTATAATAGGAATCAACTCAAAAATGACTATAACTAGGCAACAGTTTCCCCGATTGACTTATTATTTGGTATGGTGTGTCTTTGTGTCATGTCCCATGACTATCAAAAAGGACATTGGTGTATCTCAAAAAACATGGCCGCCATCGGCCGATGAATTTTGAGCACTCATTGCACCGGGTTAACAAAGGCTGATCAAAACGACACTGACTGGGCTTATTCGTCTCATGGTCTTGAAGGTCTGTAAGAAATATGAACTTATTCGGCCACCGGGGGGCGTATTAACGCTTTTGGAGTGCAAAAACAACTGTGTATCACGTGACATTTGACATATACCCAAACTAATGAAATTATATGATAGCTCTCTTCATTTGAGCAACTTTGCCTCTAGAACCACTTCTGGCGATCGAACGGTTCCTGAGTAATCGCTGATGAGGTAAAAAACCTACTTTCGCGAACTAGTCCTTGGTTTTTCAACCGATCGGAACCAAACCAATGCAGCTGACTTCTGTGGAGTGTAAATCTAAAAAATTATTGAAAAAAAGTTAAAATTTCATTTCACCGGCGCTTAGGGATGCCAAAACTTAAAGTGGGCAAAGCCTATCACATTTAAATGGCCTTAAATCCAGAACGGCTTAACATATCATCATGGGGCTTGGGAAATATGTGTATAACGTCACTCCGAGGTCACCCACAAAAGAACGTGGCGTTTGGACAATAGGTGGCGCTATAACAGTAAAAATTGTTGCCTATTTCATTGCTTAAACAATTATGTATCACGTGACATTTTTAATTTACACAACTAATGATATCATATGATAGTTCTCCCATTCTGAACAACTTTGCCTCTTGATCCATTGATGTCAATCAAACAGTTCGCGAGTTATTGGTGGTGATGATGTTAAAGACGTACATTTTGCATACTATTTTAGGTCTTTCAAGCAATTTCCAATTTCCACCACAAAACAAATTCTCTGGACACTCTAGATCAATAATTATCAAAGACATGTTGAACTTTTCCCATTTGTGTGGCCATAACAGGGTCCTTTATTATATTAACCCTCAAAGTCTACCTGACAGCTCGCTGCTCCTTGATGAATATC
>CM017897.1:18232268-18309767 GCA_008369825.1 Triplophysa tibetana
GTCGATTGCCATGAACCAATCCTGACACCTGATAGATGTCAGGATGCGCCTCTGGGTTAGCATCTTGAAAGCAGCTTGTGGAGGTGCCGTTCAGGGTACGTAAGTCAGAATGGGGCGCAACCCTCCGTCCTCTTCTTAGGAACGATGAAGACCGGGCTGTAAAACCTGCTGACTCATCTCGGCTGGAGGGACGGACTCGATCACCTGTTTCGCCAGGAGGGTGCGAGACCTCTGCCGAAGCACGGAGGCGTCCTGCCTTTGAGAGAGGGGGGAGATGATGCCCCGAAACTTGGGAGGGGCCCTGGCGAACTGGATCGAGTAGCCGAGATGGACCGTCCGCATCAGCCACCGAGACAGTGTGGGCAACTTCTGCCAAGCTCCCAGGGACTGTGACAGGGGACCAAGGGAACGGCCTGCTTAACCATTCCCACGGAGGGTGGTTCGTCGGCGGTGGAGCCAACCCGAATGTCGCCGGGGCTTCCCCGGAGGGATGGTTGGCTCCACGTTTTTGCCTGCCTGGCGGGACAAACGGCACGCACTGTCGGTAGGAGAGTGGTGACAGCTGTCGAATGTGTGCGGCCTCACACCTCGCAGGGTGTGAGGTCGGTTCGCCGCGCACAGTCTGGGGGAGTGTGCGAACGGCTGGATTGAACGCCCGGGGGAAACAACTCTCTTTTTGAGCAAGTGGGTGCCAGGCCCTGATAAGGGCCCGGCTTTGGAAACGAGGCAGGATTTGTCCCATACCGACCGGTCAGAGATGGTACTGTGACGGTCGGGCCAGATGTTGTTTTCCCCGGTGTCGTCTCGTCAGGGCCGCTTCTGGAAGGTTGCTGACGAGGAGGGGCCCTTCCCTTCGGAGTCCTCTTCCGGGGTGCAGCCTGGGGGTGCACCTTGGCCGGAGTCGGGTTCGAGAGGCCCTGGGCTGTCGGGGAGCAGGTGGGTGCGCGGGAAGCCGAAGGCCGGGGGGCCGTCGATTTCACGCGTGGAAGAATATGTTCTCGACGGTGTCACCGGACAGCCCACCCCTGCGAGATGGTGCGTCGAGAACTGATCTCCGCCTTAGCCATAGATGTCACAGCCCAGGTAGCAGACAAGATGTTGGCTGGTTCCCGTAGGAAGACAGCCACCGTGACCGCAACTTCTGTATGACAATCTGCCCGCAGTGCGGGCAAGATGTGTCGACAAACGCTGCTTCGGCGTGCTGGACGCCCAGACACCTAACACAGCGCTCGTGTCATCCCCCTCCTCGATGAGGGTACCGCACCCAAGAGAATAGCGGGACATGCCGCGCTGTAGATTGTGAGTGCTGAAAAGGACTGTTGTAGAATTTAGCTCTGACACCACTGGAACCACCGAGACACCCAGGGGAAGGTCGCTGCAGGAGGGACGATCCGCTGGGACAGGTCGTAGATCCGGCAGTTGTAGTCGTAGCTTTGGAGATGAAGATCTTTTAGCTTTGCTCATGAGCGATGGCTCTGAAGAACAAAAGGTAAATGAATGCTGCACGCCGGCTTCCTTTTATACCGGATATCCGGGGGCGGAGCCCGGCATGCAAATTTCATCGCCAAATTTCATTGGCCTTTTTTATAGAACTCACTGCTAATCGTAGCATCAAACATATCTTGTTGTTCTGTCAGTCTTCCTGTTTCTGAAAAAGGTTTTACGAGCCATGGTTGAGCAGGATAGCCATATCACTAATAATGTTCTGTAAATTTAATATTAAGCAATTTTGCCAAATAACAACCTGATCAAATGACAGATAGTAATATCCAGTAATGCAAATACAAAACGCCAAAAACATCTGATTCATGTGTGTAATATCAGTGTGACGAGACAAAAACAAGACCAGACCTTTACACTGTAAAAAATTTAAATTTGACATAACTTAAAATTGTAAGACAACTTGCTTCACAGCTTTTTGAGTTTACTCAACTTTTAACAAAGTAGTTCACTTAACTTAATTCACTGAGTAAAGTCACATGTTTACCAATTTAAAATCTGATGTTCAGCTGATTGAGTTTTTATAGTTAACAAAAACTTAGAAAATTATACAATTTCAACTTTTAATGTTATTTTCACTTGACTTGAAAATGTTGATTACAAGGTTAAAATTAAGATACTACAGTCTTGATATTTTGGTCCAGGTTTTATTTTAAACCAGCAGCAACACGTTGGTGTGGAAATGGAAAAAACAAACAATGTTTACCACTCTAGCCTTACTCCTTATCGTTAAAAAAGAATTAAAAAAAAGAGTAGGCAGAAGACTGAAACATTTTTTTTTAAAAGGGTACTTTTACATTCAAAGTGTTAACATTCAACTGGTCATAAATACTTTAAATGTTCTATCTTTTAAATGTTTTACATTTTAATTGTAAACACTGAATATGTTACAACTGAGCAGCTTTATACCATAAGTGCAAGTTAACGTTTGTGCTGTAAGTGCTGAAACAGTTACACCAATGTTCATCACAACCTCAAGTTAACAGTTTAAACAAAAATGAGTCAAACAAAATGCAAGTAAATTGCAAAAATAAAAAACGATCTACTTGCATCTTAAATGTAAGATACAAACATCTCACAAATGCATCTCACAGTAAAAGCTTAGTTTTGAGGGACTGTACCGCAGCAGAGCAATGAGTGCCCATCTCCATAAACACTTTCTCAATAACCTCAAAAGTGTATTTCAGTTGCTTTGGGTACTCAAAGTCCAAGGCAAACAGAAGGCCAAACAGGTATGCAAGTGCAGACTGCAAGTCTGGAGCATCTCTCAGTACAATCACCTCCTCCAACACAACAGCAAATTTTGTGACACTGGGGAGTATGCTGGGAGGCCATCATCTTCAATTACAATAAGGATTCCCACCTTCATCCATCTGGTCTGTCTGTCCTCTGGAGTCTTGCCCTTATAATAAAAATAATAAATCAATATCACTTGACACCAACAAACAACAACAACAAAAATGAACTATAAAGTATCCTATAACAATGTGCTCTTAGGTATGCATCCCATTTGCAGAATCATCAAGATGTTTATCATTTTATATAATAAATACACAAATTACAATTGGCTCTTTTTTGATTTAGTACTACCCTGAATAAGCTATATCACAAAAAAGCAATTATAACAACTAAGATGGTATATTTTCAGTCATTATTCAGTTTCATTGCATAATCTACCACAAAATATAAGTGATTGGTGACTGAGGCTGTCATGTTAACTGTAATAAATTTCATACCCAATCATTGACCAAATTCATGTTGTATTTGCAAAAATATACTTTGAATCAAAAATGATCCAATGAATAATCAAAACAATCTGTTTGCTGTTAACACAAAAATTCACATTCCTATTAATCACTCATGGTCATGTGGCAAGATGTTGTATATCTGTTGAAGTAATGAAACATTCTCACCAGGCATGTTATAAAAAGTACAGAGGAATCTTCCGCAGAAACATGGGGAGACCTTCCAGGACGGTTTGCTTTCTGTGAGACAAAATATTTGTGGTCTAAAAAAATGGGTACAAAACAACAACAAACAAAAAAAATATTGTAATGCACTGTTATTAATTTAAACTTTTATGAGTTTGCATGCATGTTTGAAGTCATAAAACCTCTGCTAATGAGCCAATGAATAAAATTAGATGAGTTAAATAGGAAATCAGTATTGTATGCAGTATACGAAGTTCAGAACCAAAATCAGTCTAATCAGCTAGTGAACACTTGACTTACATTGTCATATTCCTTCAAAAATTTGCAAATCAGTTCAAATTCATTGATTTTTGCACATGTATTTGTTAATAATATTAAATCTAAATCAACTCCATAAAATGATACTTACTTTAAATGAGACGATTGCAGTCTTGTCGAAACCGTCCAGTAGTCTGCAAAACACGTGAGAGCCTAGCCAGGCTTCGAAGGGCACAGGAATTTTTTTTTGCAGATGTTTATTGCCTCTGATCCCAGTCTGAAACGTAAAAATTATAATATTAGGCCACTGTAGCGTGTGTGAATTTAAATTTAAGATAATGAGTCGACTTTAAAATATTTAATTATATTTGTGTTCTGCAAAAATTGCCAAATTAAATAGTAAATGTGTCAGTGCAATAACGTCAAAGTTACTTTGAAATAAACAAACTTGTTCTTAACTTAACTTACCACGATTGCCTCAGGTTCTATTCTAAAATTTTTACATGCTATATGCTGAAGTTGGGAGACTTGTTAAAAGTTAAGCATCCTCGTGGCAAAAAAAAGTATACAGTGCATAACTAGCCGTAACCACGGCTCTGCGATCAAGCAGACACATGCTACTTTTACAAAATACTTCAATGCATATAGCCTACTTATTACTTACATAAAACGATGGCTTTGAGTAGAAACACGTTGGTTGTGAGTAGATCCATTAGTCTCGCACGCAGATGCTAAAATGTCTCCTTCGTTCAGCAGTCTGACTCTGTCCGTTGGCGCGCTCTTCATTGCACATGCGCCAACCTCGTGATCGTTACAATGCGCATGCTCCAACCTCCAACCCAACTTCTATGGTTGTTAACTTGCATTTATTAATCGAATTTACAAGTAATAATAGGTTAGTCCAACGGTTGTTGAACCAACTTCTTTTCACTGGTTAAGCCAACTTTTTGAATTTATTTGTCCAGTTAACTAAAAGATAATCATTAGTCTAACTTTTTGTGAGTTGGAGTTTTTACAGTGTATAACCGCGTAGCTTTGACTCAGGTGTGTTTATAGGTTGTGGTAGTCTGTTAGACTAACAATATTATTGCAATTTAAATGCATCATTTTTCAAATAATTCTCGGTCTGTAATGCTGTTCTTATATTATTTTAGTAAAACCCCTCAATGTCTGCAACTTTTGTCATATTTTGTCTATTAACTTACTCAAAATGTTAAAGGGATAAATCACTCTTTTTTTATTCTATCACTCGCTTACCTTTGTCATTCCAATCCAAACCCAAATTCTGTTTCATGAAAGATAGATTGTATTTCAGTCTTTAATAGTAAATATTAATTGTGCATGTCTTTACTTTCTTCTTTGATACCAACAAAAACATGGTTTTAGATGTTGTTATCTTATTTGCACCCAAACATCTTAAACAGCACATATATATACAATTGGGAATTCACTATCACAAACTTAAAATACACATGTTTTGCATTTTTTTTATTCTTTAAATTGATTAAACCATGAAACCAAACATTTTTTATTGAGCAAAAATTGACTTTTATGAATGGAAATGCGAGTATTGACTAAGAAACGTAGAAAAATGGCTTGTAAACCCGATTCCGCGGTCGGGAGGAGACGAGCTGGATCTCTTTCTAAAACGCTTTACAAGGTTTTACGAGGTTTAACGTACCTAAACAACGACTAGGGTAGCCCACATTACTGTCAAGCCCGGTCATAAACACTAGCTGCTGTTAAAAGAACGAACCTGATCCTCCATTATAAGAAAACCTTAACATAGCCTACCAAAACAAGGGCTATGCAAAACAAAATTTCTAGTAATAAACACTAGCCACTGTTAAAAGAACACACACTTATTCCAGGGATATTAATAGTCTCACGTTAAGCTTGTTTATTCTAAGGAAACCACATAATGTGGCTCAATGGAGCGACAAACTGAGAACAAAAAACTTTTCTCTTATCATATTTATGTTTGATATCAGTGATTAACAAAATGTATTCAATAATTTAGTTTATGTAATTTGGGTTTCCGTGGTTGTACATGTGATTCACACAAATGTGTAAATATGTCATACAAATGTTGTACACATGTGAAAATGACAGTGTTTTTCGATGATGGACTTTTTGTCACTCAAAATTGCTTTCAAATAGCAATCGGCCATGGACATACCGAGTATACTTGGATGACACACGTTTTAATGTGTAACAGCAGTCTGTGAATATTACAATTTGTTACATAAGTTGAGATTCTCTCTGGTCTTTGAATAATTTGAAATGTGTCATTGAACCCGAATGTTTAAATGTTGATCGTAAGCATTACATAATACAAAGGCTCTCTTGACTGCACATTTGTTGCCACAGTTATATTCTGTCATATTGTAACAGTAACTCGTTTTATTTAACTAAAAATAATTAACAACAATAAATAAGACAAGTCAGATTTAATTAAAAGAGAAATAGAGTTTATATAATTATATCAATTTATTACATCAGATCAGTAAGTAAAAACTACACAACACAATTTTACAGGCCAAGTTATATGTGCTTGTTTATTGTGTTAATTTGACTCAACTTGTTTGAGCAAGTTTTCCTAAATTAAACAGCTGTACATTTACTTAAAAACCAGAGTGCAAAACTTGCAAAATAAAGTTGAGTTAAATTTACTTGTTATTTTATTCAGTTCTTATGCTCTGAAGAGCGTGAAATGGATTCAATAAATTAATGAACACCTTCTAAGATTAAGTTTATGATCGTGAAACACACCTTGATTAAGAAATGCGTCATCATGAGGATTATTTTACTCTTTCTAGGTCAGTTTGGGTTTGACAAATGTTTCTTTCACACACACACACACACACACATTATTGTATATATTGATGATTTCTTGAGTCAAATCTCTAAACAGCTTCTGTATTTTATGAGACAAAAACAGAAAGTAAATGGACATCTGAATACTGTCTATCTGAAGTTCATATAACAGGCAATCACTGTGCCATATGAACATTAATGTTTCACATTATACTTGATGTATCATATCACAATATAAACACGTAAAAAATAAAAAATAAATTATACTTATTTTTGAGAATTTTTCACAGTTATTATATGAAAGTGAAAGTGACCTATTTGTCAGATATGGTGACCCATACCCGAGATGTGACCTCTGCATTTAACCCATCCAGTGACTAGTGAACATACGCACAGCAAGTGGTGAACACACGTACACCCGGAGCAGTGGGCAGCTATCAGTGCAGCGCCCGGGGAGCATGTAGGGGTTAGGTGCCTTGCTCAAGGGCACCGCAATCGTTACCTGCCGGCCCTGAGGATCGAACCGGCAACCTTCTGGTCACGAGTCCGACTCTCTGACCATTAGGCCACGATTGCCCCTATATATAGAAAGATATAGAAATGTATTATTATATTTATTTGTCAACTAAATATTATTATTATTTTTCAAGCAAATATGATGTTACAGGGTGAAACACTTTGGCGGTTGTTTAAAATACTACTTCAACGTAATTTGTATTTAATTCATATAGTGGCGAAGCAGTGTTTCAATTCTACATTATTCAGTTTCTTTGTTAAAATGCGACTGGACTGTTAAATAACCCACTGTCCCTGATAATAAGATTTTTTCAACCCCAACTTTGGCGTAAATAGTTTATCATTCTTACTTTCTTTTGAAGTGGAAGTGGAACACACCTACAGTATCCCTATACACCTGTACACCAGCCAAGACAGTGTCACACCCTTGTGCTGAGACCTCTGTTCACCACCTGAGGGCGCCATTCCACTCTGTGTTCTATCTGTATTTTGTTAGGACATGGATAAAAGTCGTGCTTAATACTTCATGGCCGCTGAACAACAGCTCCTGATGGAGTTCAATGAAGAGGTGAACGATACCATAAGAAAAAATGCAATACCAATGCCATAATTCAAGAATGTGAGAAAGCCTGGCAGACAATAGCGGACCGGCTTAATGCGGAAAAAGTCAAAGGATATGAAGTCAATGATGTGGTGCTAATAGAAAATATGTGAAACAGGACCCAGATATTGCACAGTCTCCTAAGCAGACTGGTTACAATGTGAGTATTTGCCAAAGTAAATCTACATTATGCACAAATCCTGCTGCGTTAATTGACATTTCTTTTACAGACTTCACAAACTGTAAGAAGACTGTATGCAAAGCACCTGGAGAGACAGATAGAGATGGCAGGGGTTAAAATCACACCCAAGAAGAGAAAGCTACAATAAATCGATCTGGATCTTGAGATTAAACGCCGGACACTACAGAAACTGGTCCTGGAAATCCAGAAACTCCAAAGAGAAGTGAGTATTTCAGTGCACACAGTAACTCCAACACAGTGTTTTAATCTTTGTTGCTTTTGCTCTCTCTATTCCAGGATCCAAACAACCCAGACAAATGAGGACTGCCAAGAAAATAATTCAACTAGAAAACATTGTGGTGTCCTCTCTTTTTCATGAATGTGAAGAAGAATTTAAAGGAGAACCACCAATGCTAAACAAAATGCACACACAGCAAAAAGTGACATTTAAGATCTTTACTTAACTAAAGATAGGCTAAATCCAAAAATTAAGTGAAAAAACATAATATTACTCCCTAATAAGTCTGCCATTAATGATGTCTGTCAAGATGTGAGCATTTAAATAACAACAGGGCAGAGCTGCGTACAGTACAAATGAAATGTGTGGCTTACATTGTGAAATGGCTTCACGCTGTCTGGTGCTGCGTTTTTTGATCCAGCAGCCTACATAATTTTCTTAGTCCATCACCTGAGAATCTGTATCTCTCAATGAGATAGTCGTCTCCAAATGCCAATGGGTCTGACCTGTCCCCGAAGAATCTTTCATGCCTAAATGCTCGTCTGAGGATTAGTGCCTCCTCATGCAGTACATACTCAAAAAAGTGCCAGTCATCATGAAGAGGGAACTGGTAAAATAGACCTTTTCAACTTTCATCGCCTGTGTTTTGTAATCTCAAATTCTGCAACAAAACACATATTTATGAAACCTATGATGGCAATTTGACAAGCAGTCTTCATTAGCATAGCAATATAACACATGGTCTGCAGAAAATGAATCAGAATAGTAACTTGGCCGGGTTAAGCTTGAGATGCTTTCATGCAACTGACTTGAGGCTAAATTCAGCCATGATAACCAACATATCCCGACTTAATCACTTATCTTGGTTTTGTACAATACCCCTCTGAACACAAGGGCTATATATACACCGATGAAGGGACAAACAGGTAAAAAGACACATGTGAAACCAATACATGATAATAACACAAAGCATGATGGGAACTGGAGTCCTAACAGAACACAGACAAAACACAGAGTGGAATGGCGCCCTCATGTGGTGAACAGAGGTCACAGCACCAGGGCATGACAGACAGGCAGAAAAAACTAAAGTTGTGTCCAGTCTCTGAATGTATAAAGATAATAAACTCTTTCACTTGACTGATTTAAGTCTTTTATTTATGATGTTGCTTTTTTCCCATTTTAAATATATACTCATCCAAAGGAGTGAAAAAGTGATGGCTGTCTGACTGTAAAAATAACAAAAAAATAAATCCCGGCTGCCATAAAGTTGTATTGAAACAGACGTTTTAATAACATCGTTAACTTGTTAAAAATGTTATATTTTTACAGTGTAAAAAACACTTTATTTATTCTAAAAGGTGGAGGGAATGCATTTTACCTATAGGGCCTCCAGAACGTCCAGGCGTTCAGAACCGGCCCTATCTCCTATAAAAAGGTCGTTTTAACAAAAATAAGCTTACACTTAAAAGTATCTCACGTTGAATTTACTCTGAGTTTAAGTAGACAAGATACATTTGTGAAGATCATTCAGGCCTGTGCTCGCAAATCACCAGCAGAGGTCAGAATGACATCATCATAAAAATGTGAGATGTGAGTGATGTCAGCTGTTCAAATTTAAAGTCTAATTGATTTATGATTATTAACAAACTTTTGAAAGACAATTATAATGAATTATGAAGTCAGCACAGTTCAGCACGTGAGAAGAGATGCAGTGAAATGAGAGTAAAACTTAAATCTGCGTGTGTCAGAGAACAACACCTGAGCAGTGACATGAAAATTCATCAATGAAATATTAATGATTTATATACAGAAGAAAATGTGTCAAGACATGTAAACAAAGAAGCAGCTGCTGCTGTTGTTCAATGGCAGGTGTGTTTGGTGTCTTTGTTCTGCTGGTGCTTCTGGAAGACATTCCCATCAGATTGATTTCTCCATGACAGCGTGACGTTGCCTCTCAAGCTCTTCATGTTCAGGATGTGCTGGATCTGAACATCATCACACTGTGTCGCTGAAAAAATCAACAAAAGATACTATAAGGATTAAAATAACAAGGGTCCATCTTCATCAACTGCTGTTCATGTTCAACACAGACAGTGTTCAGACGTCCGTTTGTTTTTGTGCTTTACCTCATCAAATACAGCATCACTATAGAGACGACATACTGAACAATCATGACACCATGTGATGACCGTAAACACAGCTGTCCTGATGAAAGTCATGTTACAATATTGATATTTGTGAAACTGACCTGATAAGAGCAGAAAAAGTAAAAGAATCCTCATGATGACGACCGCCGTCCGTCCGTCTGCAGATACAAGATCTCTGTGAACTTTCATTAACATGTTGTTGACGTGTTCGTGACCTTTACAGTACATCACCAATTAGTTCACTATTCACATTTTTATGAATACACAGAACACACTTACATAAAACTGTCTCTGTCATTTATGATCTATAATTTCCATTTAATATGCCCATAATGTGAAACTTTAAATTTCAAAATTCTCAATCTGCTCGAAAAACATTTTGATGAAGTAAATACATTAAAATACAGTGCTAAAAACAAACTGTTTTTTAAATCTGTTGCTATTATTGATCCCAAAGTCATTGGAGTTTAGAAAAATTGATTTTTGTTTATCTTCCAAAAAATGAGATGAATGTTCTTTTACAGATCAAGGATGGTTAGATGCTTTGAATCTCCCTAACAATAAAACACAATGATTTTACAAAGAATGGCATTGCGTTGTTGTCACACATAAATCTCTGATAGCCTTTTGAATATAACTTTTGTCTATTTGAGAACTTCTATATGTCTTAGCATATTATGGATCTATGCACATCCTGGTGGTAAAAATGTGTCAGACACAAGACTGTAGGGTCTCCTAAGTAAACTCATTGCTAAAATAATACATCTGGCATACTTCTAGACAGGGTGTCCCATTATTATGATGTGACAGTTTTGAAGGAAACAGGAAGAAAGCGCTGTTTGTTACCTTGTCCACATCTCCAAGACCCTCAGTGTCCAGCAGCACCAGGGTGGTTCCTGCTTTAGTTGGATGGTTCACACACCACATCCAGATACCCTTCGTCTTCGACTCAACTGTGCTGCCCAAAGCAAATCCTATAAGAAAGAAAAAGCTGCAGGAAGCTTAACACCAATCACATCCATGCATCATTTATTTACCACCTCGGGCAAACTATAATGGGGACATTATTTGGACTGTAATAACTTGTCTTGCTGAAATAAAGGCATGTATTTTCTTACTACATACACTGCAGGTCCCCTTACATAGAATTTGGCATGTTTCCACACGGCATGTTTCTACATGGCATGTTGTCCTAAACGGAAAAACTTATACAATTTTATAAATATGTATTGTCCTTTGGCAAAGAATTGAAAACGTGATGAAATTTTTGTCCGTGTGTCAGCCACCCTACTGCTTCAAAAGGGAGAGGTGGAGTGAGCCATTGGTCGCACTTCGCAACCTCGCCACAAGAGGCCGCTAATTACCAATGACTGGTCCTCACAGTAGCAGGTGAACTATCGTTCTTCTTTTTCCCCTGCCAAGAGACACTTGTTGTGCTTCCCCGCCTTGACACGAATGAGCAGTATGTGAGTGTGTGTTTGGCGCCTCCCATGTTAACCACACCTGATCACAATGCTTAACCATACCCTAGAAACCACCCAGGGTACCCAGGCAACACCCTAGTAATTGGGTGTTGCCTTATGAATCTTTACTATTATCTAGCACTTCTACTGGCAGCAGGACATCCTACAGAAATTTCCTCCTTGACGTTTTAAGGTTTTAATGTGTATGTTGTTCAGAAGTTCTGGTAGTTAGGTTGGTACAGGCTTGGGTTAGCAGCGCTATCTGGTTTGATCCCCAGAAACACATATAGTGATGCAATCTGTACCTAAAGCAGTTTACCCCCCAAAAAACTTCTGTCCTTATTTAGTCACCTTCAAGTTTTTTTAAATCTGTATACATTTCTTTGCTTTGATGAACACAGAGAAATATTTGGTTGAATGATTATAACCAAACAGTTCTTGGCAACAATTGACTGTCGTGGAAGGAAAATTGCTTTATAAATTTCTGTTCTGATGAACACAAATGAATATATTTTGAAGAATGCAGGAAAGCAATATATTGTAAAGAAAGAGTATTAGGAACTATGCATAATGTTCAGATATTAAATATAAACAAAGAATCATCTTGATTGGCCGCTATTGTCACACGTAGCACAAGACTGACAGCTAGAGAGCACATAGCTTTAAAACTTTACTTTTCCAAAATGTACCTTAAGAAAAAAAAGTGGTGGAAGTAGCACTGAATAGCTCATCCTTATTCTGATGTAATTTATGAAAGTTGACATTCGATGTTTATTTGTTGCAAGGGATTTTTTTAATTGGATCTTTGAATTTATTCGAGGAGTCATGACTGCCCTTAACCTAAATCAAGTCTAACCTGTTTGTTTCCCAGCGAGACGGTTCATCAGGTAGGACTTCCCGTTGCGGTAGAGACCCACGACAGACACCACCACCACCGGGTGCTCAATCTTCCGCAGGATCTGCACTGCAGACTCCTGCACACACAGCTTCCCATCTGACGTCGAGTCAATGAGGCAAACCGGTTTTTCCATGTTCACTGGAGACGGAGCTACAAATGTTTATTTTTTTTTATTTCTGTAGAGCTAAGATTGCTTGAGAAATATTTCAGTAATTAAATAGTTAAAAAAACAGTAATTCCTCTTGTGTAACTTTGTCTTTTTCAGTTTGGGGAAAATATGTTTTTTAAAACTTTGTCCATACTCGTAAAATGGACATAAATATATTCACAACAAATGATTGAAGCACAGTAATGGCTTTCATATTGAGCTACTACTATTATCTAGAACAAAAGTCAATATAAATCACAAAATCATAATAATTATACAAATAATACAATAACAATAGTGATAATAATAATTTGTTGCCTCAATTTGACTAAACTATTAGAAAATGTAGAGCATTCATGGCAAGAGCCATATGAATAGACAGAATAAAGGAATGCAACTTACTTTTAGTTAACTTCAGGAGCTCTGAGTTGTACAAGTTGTGGCTTGAACTGTATTATTACCTGTTTATCTTAAACAGTCTTCAAGATCCAGCCCCCCTAATTCTAACTGGTCTGGAGTGAGTTAGGCATTAATCGTAGTCTCTCAGTATCTCTTTCAATTATCCTGTGTGGCATTCTACGGACTTAGCAAACAACATTGTGCTGTTTAAAGCTCTGTTTCACTTTCACAATCAGCAACTGCAACATGTGATGCAAGAAGCTCACACAGTTGTTTTTTCTTATTTCTGCCCCTTTAAAAATTTAAATATTTCAGTCTTTATTAGTTTCTTTATATACTTTTCATTTATATTCATAATTCTTTTACTTATTTATTTTTACTCTCTTGTTTACCATCAAACCACTTGTTAGGTTTGTTAAACTTTCTTTTAGTTTGGTTTGGGTTTGTTGTCGGAGGGTGTTTATATTTAATCTGTCACATGGGCACAAAAGCTGAACAGTAACATACCAGAAGAAAAGTAGTACACAACTTATCACTGTTTGTTTCTCTCTCTCTCTCCCTCTCTTTTAAACATTAAACCAGACCAATATTACCATTATCCAAACTGATCAAAACAAGAAAACATTTCAACAATGTTATCCTGTAACTGAAGCTTCTGAGATAACTTCATTCACTATCAGCATTTTGTAAATTAGGTGTAAACATTGGAGATTGAGACATTCCTCAAGATAACCAGCTTTTACGGCAAACCCACTGAGGGGTGTACGTTCACTCAGACAGCTTTTCAAACAACTGAGATTTATTCAGTAACAGACTCCAAAATAATCACAGAACTGTAATAGCTGTAATTATTACATATTTTATGTATACTTTAATGTAAAGGGAGTACATCCACACAGAAACATTTACAAATGTCTTGTCTTATAATATACCCATTGTAAAACATTATCAATACCCTCTTAGTATTGTAAAAAAATAACTTTGGTCAGTCTAATCCAATTTTACAGAACATGTAGGTCTAGACAATGTCATACTGAAATATATGAAGAGTTTGGTTCCAAAACGCTATAAATCCATTTTGATTCATTTGAGTAAAAGTGTGTTTTCTATACAAAGAAAGTGGGAAGATGAAAACCAATATTTTCTGTTTCAAAGTTTCAAATAGCATCTTTAGGTTCTAGTAACATAAAAAATTCATTTATTATATAACTAATAATTTTTCCCAAAATGCAATAAATCTTTTGAATAAATATAAAAGTTATTTTTCATATTGAAACGGTTGAAAATACACAAAAAAGGGAGTTGATCCACATAGAACTGCCTCTGAACTAACAGTACATACAGGCACTGGACTAAAAATACATTCAGTCAGTCATCACTCCTAAAATGAATTCAATGAATTTCTTCCCCACCGCAGAATCCAGCACAGGTTCATCAATGCCAATACATCTCCTGTAACAAAATAACATGCTTGGCATTTGTTTCAAAGCAAAGTGGGTTTAATAGTAAAAACTAGTTAAATATTAGGTAATTCCAAAATAAAAATTGAAAAAGAACATTTAAAAAGATAAATTATTGGATTCATTTAATTGAATTTTGACATCCATTTCCACACAATTGAATCAATGTATCTGAACTTAAACTGGGTGAATTGTACAGACAAGTAAATCTTAATTTCATCAATTTACCCAGCTAGCTTGCAAATGCAGACATGCGTGCAACTAAAAGTCCTCATAATCAGTAATAATGTTCCAACTACAGGCAACAAATGTCATGTTTATAATGGGGTTTATTGTTGAGACGCGACGAGACATGGCGTAACACTGGATGATCACTAACGGTAAATCTTTATAACGTTGTGTAAAAAAGGTAAACACTTAGCTATAGTTTTTAACTATGTACTGTAACAATATATTTATATTTAAAACCTTACCAATCCTTTACATCCTGCTCAAGTTGCACTGGCAAAGTTTATATATCGGCGAGAAAATCATTTTCCAGATCAGATTCAGGCTCGAATTGATAAGCAAAGTACCGATGACATTTTATCACCTGTCAGTACAATTGCTTGGGATCACGATGTTCTGAATATGGTAAAACATTGGAATTAAATTTCATCATCATCCATTGAGTGGTTTATTTCATTGCAGTCAAAGTTTTCTATTTATTACTCCTGCTTGATAAGCTTTACTTATTACTACAAACACTTATTATATTATATTTAAGCTGAACAGCTAGCTTAACCAGACAAATGCAGACATGAAGGATCACAGTATGACTCTCCCGCATGGTGACAGTCAAATGTAAAGTCAAGTTGCTTTGCATCTCATTCAGGACTCCCAGCATGCATCGTGTAATGGACTGTTATGAATTGTACAGAAGAACCCAAATGCAGGCAGCAGTACGGTAAACAAAGAGAACTTTTAATGAATAAACAAAAACCCACGATGGGGGAAAACGGGACACGATAACAAATTAACAAACAAAAGACTTCCCACGAAGGGGAAAAAACTGAACTAAAGCAAGAACACAAGGTCCACAACAGAAGGTAGTCCACAGGAAAATATCACAGCAAGAGGAACATGAAGCACAACACGAGACTCACGGGAGTACATGCAACGAACCAGCACAAGACAATGAAACATGAGGTATATATAGGGAAAACAGACAAAGGATAATTAATAGGGACCAGGTGATAGGGGTTAACAATCAATGAAAGCTAATTAATACAAACTAGGAAACAGAAGGGTAGGGAACAATGACGTGACTCGGGGAGAGTATGGAAGGCATTAAGTGTCAAAACCATCTCTCCCCACAAGAAACAGAGGATTCTGTATGATTCCACCTCTAAACCAAGAAATACCTGACAGGGAGAGGTGAAACCATGACAGAACCCCCGCCTTAAGGAGCAGCAACCTGATGCTCCTCAAAGGCACGGACAAGACATTGCAGACTGGGACAAAGACAAGACCAAACAAAACATGGAGAACAAGACCAGGGGCAGACAGGCAATAACAATCAGGGGATTGGGGTGATTCAATAAAAATAACAAACAAGGGAGGGGGGTGGGGGCAAACAAGGAAACATAGGAAGTCCAGAAGGGGCAGGGCTGGGAGGGGAAGTCCTAGCCCTGGGGGACGCGCCAGAGCGCGGAGCCCCAGGGGGCTTGACAGGGCTTGACGCCGGTCGGAAGGCCGGCTGGACAGGGCTTGACGCCGGTCGGAAGGCCGGCTGGACAGGGCTTGACGCCGGTCGGAAGGCCGGCTGGACAGGGCTTGACGCCGGTCGGAAGGCCGGCTGGACAGGGCTTGACGCCGGTCGGAAGGCCGGCTGGACAGGGCTTGACGCCGGTCGGAAGGCCGGCTGGACAGGGCTTGACGCCGGTCGGAAGGCCGGCTGGACAGGGCTTGACGCCGGTCGGAAGGCCGGCTGGACAGGGCTTGACGCCGGTCGGAAGGCCGGCTGGACAGGGCTTGACGCCGGTCGGAAGGCCGGCTGGACAGGGCTTGACGCCGGTCGGAAGGCCGGCTGGACAGGGCTTGACGCCGGTCGGAAGGCCGGCTGGACAGGGCTTGACGCCGGTCGGAAGGCCGGCTGGACAGGGCTTGACGCCGGTCGGAAGGCCGGCTGGACAGGGCTTGACGCCGGTCGGAAGGCCGGCTGGACAGGGCTTGACCCCGGCTGCTGGGCCGGGCTTGACGCCGGCTGCTGGGCCGGGCTTGACGCCGGCTGCTGGGCCGGGCTTGACGCCGGCTGCTGGGCCGGGCTTGACGCCGGCTGCTGGGCCGGGCTTGACGCCGGCTGCTGGGCCGGGCTTGACGCCGGCTGCTGGGCCGGGCTTGACGCCGGCTGCTGGGCCGGGCTTGACGCCGGCTGCTGGGCCGGGCTTGACGCCGGCTGCTGGGCCGGGCTTGACGCCGGCTGCTGGGCCGGGCTTGACGCCGGCTGCTGGGCCGGGCTTGACGCCGGCTGCTGGGCCGGGCTTGACGCCGGCTGCTGGGCCGGGCTTGACGCCGGCTGCTGGGCCGGGCTTGACGCCGGCTGCTGGGCCGGGCTTGACGCCGGCTGCTGGGCCGGGCTGGGTGCCGGCTGCTGGGCCGGGCTCGGTGCCGGCTGGTCGGGGGAATCTACGGCCGTACTGGCCTCTCGGACCGTCCCGCCCTCACGGCGCCCCCCCAAAAAATATTTGGGGCTGGAAAACTCCGGACTCGGGACCACAGGACTCGGGACCACAGGACTCGGGACCACAGGACTCGGGACCACAGGACTCGGGACCACAGGACTCGGGACCACAGGACTCGGGACCACAGGACTCGGGACCACAGGACTCGGGACCGTGGGATGCAGAACATACCTGAACTGCTTCCCCCTCTTGGGTCTTCTCCTCCTGGAGCGACCCACAGGAAGTGCAGCCGACGGAAGGGAGGCGGTGGGAGGCATGGCTAGCTCCGTGCCAGAGGAGTCGGACGGGGAGTCCCACGACTCCCTCCATTGACGCCGTCTTTGGAGACTGGTGGATGGGAGAGCAGATGCAGATGGTGGGGAGAGGCCCATGACCCCGATTAGCAGGGAACACCCTTCGGGGATGGCGGCCAGCGGAGAGGGAGAATAGGATTCCACTGAGACCCTGGGCTTCGGCCGATTCATGGTGTACCTGATCAGTTAGGTGAAGCCCAGCGGTCTCAGCGTCTGCATCTCCCTATGCGTCAGAGGTTGGTTGAGGCCGCCATTGAACAGGACCATCTGTTCCTGTTTATCATGGACCATCTCCCCTGCAGTCTCGAAGAAACGGTCCGCATAATCAAGCACGTCGCGGTGTCCCTGGCGAACACCGCACAGGCGACGTGCCTGACTTGCGCGTCTCACGTCCATGCCTGCTGGGTTCATTTCGGGCTGGTTCGTTCTGTTATGAATTGTACAGAAGAACCCAAATGCAGGCAGCAGTACGGGAAACAAAGAGAACTTTTAATGAATAAACAAAAACCCACGATGGGGGAAAACGGGACACGATAACAAATTAACAAACAAAAGACTTCCCACGAAGGGGAAAAACTGAACTAAAGCAAGAACACAAGGTCCACAACAGAACAAGGTAGTCCACAGGAAAATATCACAGCAAGAGGAACATGAAGCACAACACGAGACTCACGGAAGTACATGCAACGAACCAGCACAAGACAATGAAACATGAGGTATATATAGGGGAAACAGACAAATGATAATTAATAGGGACCAGGTGATAGGGGTTAACAATCAAGGAAAGCTAATTAACACAAACTAGGAAACAGGAGGGTAGGGAACAATGACGTGACTCGGGGAGAGTATGGAAGGCCATAAGTGTCAAAACCATCTCTCCCCACAAGAAACAGAGGATTCTGTTTCTTGTGATTCCACCTCTAAACCAAGAATGATTCCACCTCTAAACCAAGAAATACCTGACAGGGAGAGGTGAAACCATGACATGGACAAATGAGCTACTGTTTTTCTAAGCTTTTATTTTTGCTGTGGTTTTGTCACCATTCTTGAGATTTCTACTCTGATTCTTGATGTCTGATTAAACCAGTTGTTCAGTTTAAATAATAAATTAACTTTCTAGTAACTAATATTAAACTCTTGTTTTAAATGCAAGCAAGTGTAATCTAACTATTTAAGGGATGACGACGATGATGATTCATCTTATTCCACCTGGGATAATTTACACTATCAGATGCAACCACAACATACTTTAACACAAGAGCAAGGAAAACCTTTACTCCTCACCTCTATAGCAACCCCCCAAAAAAATCACAGAAAATCTTCTCCATTTTAACATTACAGAACAGTAAACACTAAAAAGTTTTCTTATCTGCCCAAAAACACAAATCCAAAAGCACTTTAAAATCTAAATCCAATCATAAGAGCAAATCATGCTCGGAACTCAATTCATTGTGTAGTTTAATATAGTCAATGAAAACGATTCAGGTTGTCCCAACACAAATGGACTAAGTTATGTCAAAGAGTTGCCTATTTATGTCACTATTACACAATGAAGACAATACAAATGTGTTTTGTCAAACTATATTGATTAAGTAAAACAAACAATATTTAAACATATTTGTTTGTTTGTAAAAAATGGCATATGGCATTCATAATAAATAATCTTTTTACCTTTTTGGCTTTGGTAAAATACATATATTTATATAGAATGTAAACTTAAAGCAAAAACACAACTTGAGAAAAAGTAAGGAAATTGGCCATAACTAATCACAGTAATGCTTTTCAGTTTGTCCAAAGTTGAAGTAATTCAAGGTTTCATTTTTTTTCAATGTGGGATGGATCTTATAGGGGCACACATGGAAAGAGAGATAATTGTGTCAACTGATTAATATCAATGAATGTTTTGCAGCTGGCCATTCCTTCTGTGGCCTCTCTTATTTAACCATATAAACTTTTAAACACATTTTACTGTACACAGTTAACATGTTGACCTTTGTATTGTGAGCATCATGCATGAACAATTCACAATAACATATAGTATTTTCAGCATTTTTTATTGTCTCCGATACTCCTCAGTGAGCTATAATGGGAAACAAAGATGTGTTATTTATTTAGATAAAATATACAAAATGTCACTGTGGTACGGTGTGAGACAGAAAAAGCAGACATGTAAACTTTTTTGAGTGTGGTTGCACAATCTGGAAACTACCCCACCCTCCTGTATCTTGTATCACATGTTGCAGTTGCTGACTTAAAAAGTGAAACCGAATTAAACAAACTGCTGTTTGCTCAGTCAGACATATACTGAGTGAACAAGGACATCCTTTAACTCACTCCAGACCAGTTGGCTGAACCTGAGGCGTAAAATATCAGAATATCAGTATTTCACAACCTGCACACAATAACTGTTAAGTTTGGCAAAAAGGTAAGTCATTTTATAACATTCGTACAGCTCTTATGAATATCTGCGGTAGATGTTTTTCAGCATGTTGCAGTCAACAGAAACAGGTGATTTTTGGTTCTTTAGGTAAGGTTGTGATTTTCCTGTTGTTGATTGAGTTGTGTTAATCTATGCATTATTTGTGTGTAGGGTACACTTGTATTACAACGTAAACATGGTGTATGTAGACATCACATGTGTAACCAAGATAGTTAACAATGGTAGACATTGTGTGTATGAGTGAACACTGATCTTGAGTCATTTGTGCAGAATTGCTTTTTTAGGTTTTGATGTCTGTGTGAGTTAAGGTGTTTTTTGTATGTGTCAAAATCACCGTTTTTTTAACACTTGAACAGCTAAAGAAAACTTAAAAGTAAAACTCACTATTCAAGAGCCCAACTAAAGCAAACACTGATCACAATAATGCATATATGTTGAAATAAAAAAATAATGGCGGCTGCAAAAGTGACATTAATTCAATGCAATTAACTTTGACAGTCAACAATTTATTAGCATAGATTCAATGGTTGCTTGCTATCTGGGTGGTAATCTGGTACATTTTTGTAGCGCTGTCTCCAGTGAACATGGACAAACCAGTTTGCCTCATTGACTCGACGTCAGATGGGATGCTGTGTGTGCAGGAGTCTACAGTGCAGATCCTGCAGAAGATTGAGCAGCCGGTGGTGGTGGTGTCTGTGCTCGGTCTCTACCGCACCGGGAAGTCCTACCTGATGAACCGTCTCGCTGGGAAACAAACAGGTTAAACCCCCACATGCAGCACTGATAGCATCTTGCACTTAAGAGAAACAAAATTCAGTCATGAGTCAATGTCTTTTTATTAATTTATTGATGGCGTGGCATTATCAGGGTTTGCACTGGGCAGCACAATTGAGTCCAAGACGAAGGGCATCTGGATGTGGTGTGTGCCCCACCCCAATAAAAAAGAAACCACTTTAGTGCTGCTGGACACAGAGGGACTTGGAGACGTGGACAAGGTGACATATCACACAAACTACCATAACACAATTAGCATTAAATATCAAAGTTTGCAGGGCTAACTATGCAACCCAATTGACTAACAAGAGACAAAATAAAATTGGAATTGACCTCATCAAATACTTATTTACAAGAACAAGTGCATGAATAAAAAGGACCATACACTGTAGTCAGTGTCATTAAACAATAACTCTATTAACAAAGCCATTACTTCTTTTATCTCACTCCAATCCAATCAAAAGTACCTTTAGATTTGAAACACTTTGCATAGTATTTGCAGTCACTATCTTGTAGTCCATAAACAACCTTTGAGCTTCAATGTTGTCTCTTTGACAGGGGGACTCCAATATCTTCTGTCTGGCTGTGTTACTGAGCAGCACTCTTGTTTACAACAGTCGAGGAACGATTGACAACAGGGCTGTTGAGGAACTGCAGTATCCTTCTGACAATCCACATACCTTTCAAATCATTTATATATATTTTAAAAATTTGTGCAAATACAACATCAGTTTGTAGTCACAGCAATGAGATGTTGCTTTATGTAACTTTAGCGCAGTTTATGTTCTAATAATGATTAATTAACAAAGTTCAGGAGGATCAGGAGCAGATAATCAGCTCGGCTGATCCGCTATCAGAAGTCACAGCATCTACCCTATCAGCTCAAGCGAGCTCTCCTATAGACAAAGCTGTCTTACCTGCGTTCTCACTACAGCTTTCAGCATCCCTCCACAACCCCAGCTCCTCTCCTCGAGCCCACTTCTCACGCAGGAACACGGGGGGATCGCTCTGGGTTCGAGAGCCTGCGCTCCTGACAGCATTCCAAATACGCATACCATTTTACCCTTGATCTATTGTTATTATCTACATAGGCGAACTTGTGAACCTGCACATATGTAAGGGTACAGTGTATGAGAGGGAGTCAGGAGTTGAAATTTTTCCTTTTCTTTTTGTCCAATAATGAGACATGCAAATGTATTATAAAGTAAATTGATTAAAATCACATATATTCATCTGAAAGTTCAAGGCACAATATGTTAAGTTTTGCATTAAAATATTAAATCATTGTGTTGCCTGTCAAAAGCATCATGTACCATAGGGGTGTTAGATTTCATCCAGACTGATTGTCAAATGATATTTGTGACCCTGGACAACGAAACCAGTCTTATGGGAATTGTTTTTCCAAATTGAGATTTTTACATAATCTGAATGATGAATAAATATATATTGATATTATATTGATGTATGAGTTGTTAGAATTGGACAATATTTGGCTGAGATACAACCGTTTAAAACTCAGGAATCTGAGAGTGCAAAAACATTTAATATTGAGAAAACTGCCTTTGAAGTTGTTAATCCGGGACACTGTGGCAGGACATCCACTCACAAAAATAAAGTTTTTATATATTTAAGGTAGGACATTTATAAAATCTCTTCATGGAACATGAATCTTTACTTAATATCCTAATGATTTATGGCATAAAAGAAAAATATATCATTTGAACCATACAATGTATTTTTGTCTTTTACTGAAAATGTTCCTGGTTTTGTGATCCAGGATCACATATGACAAAAATTAACATGGTGTGCCTTCAATTGCCCTTTTTTTATGGCATGGTTTCCTACATAGCTAGAATTTGGGATAGTAAGTGTTTTAAATGTTCTTACCCAAGGAGTAACATTTTCTTCAATGCATCTTGAGTTGTTTTTGACAGTTGCTTTGTTTTCATGCCTGAACAAACTCTCAGATATGTTACTGAACTAACAGAGTGCATTAAGGTCAAATCATCAGAAGAGGAAGCCGATGATTCAAGCCAGTTTGTGAAGTTCTTCCCTAGATTCATCTGGGCAGTGAGAGACTTTACCCTTGAGCTTAAGATCAATGGCAAAGATGCAACAGAGAATGGGTACTTAGAGTTTGCTCTAAAGCTAAAACATGGTGATTAAAAAAATCCTAAACTTCCCTAAAATTATTTGCACACTGACTTTGTGTGAGTAGTTTTGGGCAATATATTTCGCAAAAGATTTTTTGTGTTACTCAAAGTCATAATTTATGGAGTTAGTACTTTAAGCTTCAAATATATGAAATGTTAGTGTCTAAAGCAGCGTTTCTCAAAGTGTGTGGCGGGCCTCACTGGTGGGGAATAGAGACATCACAAGTGTGGCGCGACAAACAGGAGGATATTTGTTAGTTTTTGTGCCCATCTCTATTAATTCCTTTATTTCTTTACAATACACTCAAAACAATACAACGACGCATTTAAATGTCAGCCTTAGCTAGAGCAACATCAGACTGCAAAGTAAATGTCACGTGAAACCAAAGTAGCATACGAGAGTGATTTCAAGTCAGAATATTAATTAAAGTAGAACAAAATATTGTATTTGGAGAGGCGGTAGTGGGTATAAAAGTTAGCAATGGATAAATTTGTGACATGGAATGAAAAGAAATGTGGAAAATTTGGCACTGGCAGAGAACCAAGACAGACAGTGGACCTAAAGATTTTATCATTTTGTTGGGGCGACAGGGGACAGGTGGGGCTCCGAACCCTTCCCTAACCCCATGGGGAACTGCAGAAAAGTTTGAGAAACACTGGTCTACAGAATGTGTTCATCTTTTCTAGGCACTTCGAAAAAAGTAATGGAGTACAATCTGCCCAGGGAGTGCATCCAAAAATTCTTCCCTTCCAGGACATGCTTCTCTTTCCCGTTTCCAACTGCTCCAGAGAATGTGTCTCGTCTGGAGAGTTTGGATCCTGCTGACCTTCATTTGAAATTCTTGGAGGTCACAAATTGTTTCTGCAAGTTTGTCTTTCAGGACAGCCAAGTGAAGATGCTGAAAGATCGATACAAAGTCACTGGCAGGGGTAAGTGAAAATTAAAATATCTACTATCAACTGTTCATTGTTCAGTCGAGATTCTCTTTTTTTTATCGTTGTGTTTCTGGTCTTCTTTCCATCTCTTAAATTTTTGGTAATCTGGCAAATATGTATGTGGACACAATCTCTAGTGGGGCTGTGCCATGTCTGGAGAACGCTGTGATTGCTATGGCAACGATTGAGAATGAAGCTGCAGTATAGGAGGGGCTTGAAGTGTACAAAAGTGGAATGGAAAAACTGAAGACGTCCTTCGCCTCGGAACTGAAGGATGTGTCCACTGAACACCAACATCTCAGCAGCATGGCAACACAAACCTTCATGAAACGCTCTTTTAGAGACACTGATGGAAAGTACCTAAAATCTCTGGAGGTAGGCCAGATCTCTTCACAGTTCATTGGCATGAACAGATGTTAGAGTTTGCATAAATTAAAGGTCCTCTGAAAATGTCGTGTTTGCAGGAAAACATCAATATTCTATTCGATGGATACCTTAACCATAATAAGCAAGCTTCGAAGAGTAGTTGTGAAAATCTTCTGTTGTCCCTCTCTGCAACAACGACCGAAAATCTCAAGCAAGGCTGCTATGCCAAACCTGGTGGCTATGATCACTTCTGCAAGGATCTGGAGGACATTGTGGAGAAATACAAGAGCCAGACCAATAAAGAAGTCAAGGTTCTGTATTCATTATCTATACACATGACACAAATATGAAGATTTTCATCACTGTTGTCATAATTATCAATTGTTTCTTTATGTGTGTACATCAACAGGCTGAAGAGGTCCTAAAGGAGTTTTTGAAACAGAAGTCTGTGGATTCTAAAGCCATTCTGCAGGCTTACAAAAAACTGACTGAGAAGGAAAAAATTATTAAGGGTGATGGTCTCGAAGCTTTCAAATCCTAATATCCCAGTTTTGTGAATTTGTAGAAGGTTCCTTGTGCTGTTGAACGACGAAGGACATGATGATGTAACAGCTGATACGGTTGAAAATGCTACTAAAAGTTGCACCAAATTGCCACCTTAAATTATATGGTTCTATCTGAGCAGTTTTAAACGTAGAGTTTGTTAGAATTTTGCAGTAAAATATCCAAAAACCACTTGGCCAATGTTATGTATTTTTTCATCTGAATACTTACAATATCTCAAATGTTTTCAACTGCTTTTGAATCCTGAAAAATCGGCATTCTAAACAGTGTACCGGGGCTGTTTAGTCGCCTGTCAATGGCTTCATATCCGCGATACCCTATGTTACCACCTTTACTGACGTAGCAACTGCGTGACACTGTCGTAGACAGATGCGAAAGTAGTGTATACCGTCAGTCCGTCTAGCATTATTGCAAATGATGTGGGTACGTTCAAAATAACTTTTAACATGATTTAATTGAACACTTAAAACTGCGCAGTGTTATCATACCATCGAATTGGACAGTTACTGTAACATCTATGACTACCCTAAATTTGTAAACCATGTTTTCTTTCTGTTTTGTTAATAAATAACCAGAGGAACAAGAAAAAGCAGCCCTCTTGAACCAGGAAATCAAAGCTAAAGAGGAGGAGCAGCGGCAACTAGTGGAGAAGATGGAAGCAGAGAGACAAAGTAATGAAGAGAGGATGAGACTGATGAAGGAAAAGATGGATGAAGAGATTAGACTTCAGAAAGAGGAGGCTGAGCGTGCCATGGACAGTAAACTGAAGGAGCAAGCTGCTCTGCTGGAAAAGGGCTTTAAGGACAAGGCAGACAGGATGACACAAGAGATTGAAGAGTTCAAGAGACAGAACACTGAAGCTGAGAGTAACAGAGCTAGAGAGTTTGCAGAGATGTTACAGAACTCCAACAGGAGACACGAGGAGTCTATTGCTATGATGATGGAGCAACATAGAGAACAAATGCAAGCCATACAAGGGATGAATGCACACTCAAGCGAATGTTGCATCTTGTGAAAACTATCATTTCCATGATTTAGGGGCAATCGTGGCCTAATGGTCAGAGAGTCGGACTCGTGACCAGAAGGTTGCCGGTTCGATCCTCAGGACCGGCAGGTAACGATTGCGGTGCCCTTGAGCAAGGCACCTAACCCCTACACGCTCCCCGGGCGCTGCACTGATAGCTGCCCACTGCTCCGGGTGTATGTGTGTTCACCACTTGCTGTGCGTATGTTCACTAGTCACTGGATGGGTTAAATGCAGAGGTCACATCTCGGGTATGGGTCACCATATCTGACAAATAGGTCACTTTCACTTTTCACTTTTCACTTTCATTAACTCATTAGAAGCATGTAACTGCACAAATAAGCTGAATAAATCTACAAATAAACCGTAGAAACAGTAAAACAGTCTTCAGTCATAATAGAAAAGTTTAATTTGATTTCAAAGGCATATATTTTGTGTAATGTACATGAATACCACAAGTTTATTGCAGATTTCTCATTCATTTTAAGCAGTGACATGATGCTTAAATGAAGATAAATAAATACAATTCTGCCATTGCATTACATGTGGGCATCAAATAAACACAATTATTTGCAGAAAAAAAAGTGTGCGTGTATGTGTGTGTAAGAGCCACTCACTGGCTCTATGACAGAATCCAATGGCATATTGTTGAAGGTTTCTTGTGTTTTCTGTCCTTACTTGGTGCTTTTGACAGAGTCAGCTCTGTAATTACACATCATTATAAATGAACTTATATGACAAAATGGAATTAACTGAGTTTAAGGATACATTTTAAACCTTAACTATATATTTTTATTATATTGACACGTACCAGCGTCTAGAATTCAAATTAAAAAGAAAACGTCTTGGTTACGTATGTAACCTCAGTTCCCTGATGGAGGGAATGAGACGTTTTGTCGAGAACGACAGATGGGGTTCGCCCTTGAGAAGAAAATCAACTCTGACTACTATAGGAAAGGCCAATGAAATTTGGCGAATGATATTTGCATGCCGGGCTCCGCCCCCGGATGTCCGGTATAAAAGGAAGCCGGCGTGCAGCATTCATTTACCTCTTGTTCTGAAGAGCCTGAGAGCCTCTCACGACATAGCAGAATACGATACGTGTTCGTGGCATAAGGGACACAACGTCTCGTTCCCTCCATCAGGGAACTGAGGTTACATACGTGACCAAGACGTTCCCTTTCTGTCGGTCTCTCGACGTTGTGTCGAGAACGACAGATAGGGTTGCCTATGGAAAACGCCACAACGCTGTATCGCGCACAATCTCAGCGAAGCGACGGTAACAAGCCTGGGCGTGTCAGCTCGAAGCTTCGTGAAACTGTAACCTTCCAGTGTGGTGGTCGGGGGGTCCCAGAGCTTTCTTGGAGAAAGATGGGTACAGCCCTGACAGGTAACCTTTCACGGACGGGGCCTCTCTACTGGCGAGAGGCCGTCCGGCTCGGGTATACACCGGGTGAGCGCGACTCTTAATCAGAGAAGAAAGGAAGTAGATAGCACACTGACACAACCTCTTGGAGGGTGGGAAGGTGCTTTCGCAGGCATACGCCCCCCCGGATGCCAGTCCTACATGTCGCCACGCAGGACGTGGTCTGACACCGGGTTTACGACAAGGTTGTTAACCCTTGCGAAGGTGTTTGGGCGTAGCCCAACCCGCAGCTCTACAGATGTCTGCTAGAGAGGTGCTTCTGGCCAGTGCCCAGGAGGCTATACCCCGTTTGGAGTAAGCCCTCAGTGGGCATGGGAGATTCTGAGATCGGAAAGCCATCGTAACGGCATCCACGACCCACTGCGCCAGCCTCTGCTTGGAGACAGCCTTCCCCTTCTGCTGTCCTCCAATACAGACAAGGAGCTGGTCAGAGCTACTGAAGCTCTGCGTGCAGTCCAGGACACAACACGGATGGGGTTGGGTCTTCCGCCCCGATGGGGAGCGCCTGCAAGTCCACCACTTGGTCCCCGAAGGGTGAAGTGGGAACTTTGGCACGTATCCGGGCCTGGGTCTCAAGATAACGTGAGAGTTTGCCAGGGCCGAATTTAAGGCAATCCGGGGACACAGAGAATGCTTGGAGGTCCCCTACCCCCTTGACGGAAGCGAGTGCCAACAGGAGGGCCGTCTTACTCAGGTGAGGAAGATCGGAACCTCAGAGGGGCTCTCAAGAGGGTATGGAGCGGAGATGAGGCGGATTCCGCCCTCTCGCGCCCCTTCGGAACCTGGTGACCAGGTGGTGTTGCCCTGGCAACACAATCCTGATCAAGCACCTCAGTGGGTCTTTCTCGTTGAGAAAGACACCAGGACGAGAAGAGGCACCGTCTAGAGGCGTGTAACCGCCTAGTAGATGGGCACCTAGCCTGGATGATGGTCTCTGCCGTAGAGGGGGAGTAGCCATCTCAGGATCTTCTCGTCCCGTCTAGAGACCAGACATGGGTGTTCCAGAAGTCTGATCTGGGATGCCAGAACGTGTCCATCCCCTGAGAGAGCAGGTCCTCTGTCAGGGGAATAGTTGAGGGGGAGTCGCTGTCCAGAGCATCAACTCTGAAGCCAAGTGCGGTTAGACCAGTGCGGTGTAACCAATAGCACTTGGTGCTCCTCTTCCCTGACCTTACACAGTGTCTGTGCAAGGAGGCTCCTGGGGGGGGGGAGGTGTGCTTCCGCCCGTCCCGCAATCAGCTGTGCACCAGGGCATCCATGCCGAGGGGAGCCTTGGTCAGGGGGTACCAAAGCGGACAATGGGTGGTGTCGCGGGAGGCAAAGAGGTCTGTCTGTGTCTGTCCGAACAGCACCAAAATGAGCTGGACTGCGCGGGGGTGGAGTCGCCACTCTCCGCAGAGCGTATACTGACGAGAGAGCGCGTCGGCTGTCTGGTTCAGTACGGGATGTGCGTGGCCCGCAGGGAGCGGATCACCTGCTGACTCCACAGGAGGAACCATAGCTGCCGTGAGCGTAGGCCACCCTGGCGATTGATATAAGTTATGGCTGTCATGCTGTCCCGGAGGACCAACACATGCTGGCCCTGCAATAGAGGCCGGAGCCTTCTCAGCGCAAGCAGCACAGCCCACAACTCTAGGCAATTCACATGCTAGCGTAGACGGGGGCCCGTCCAGCGCCCCGCTACTGCGTGCCCGTTGCACACTGCACCCCACCCCTGCAGCGAGGCGTCCGTCGTCACCACGACGTGCCTCGTAACCTGCGCGAGGGGTACCCCCGCCCGGAGGAAGGTCATGGAAGACCAAGGGGTTAGGGTGCGTCGGCAGCAGGGCGTCATCACCATGCGCCTGCTGCCGGTGTGCCACGGTGTCCTCGGAACTCGACTCTGTAGCCAGTGTTGAAGCAGTCTCATGTGCATCAATCCGAGGGGTATTACCCCGCGGAGGACGCCATGTGTCCCAGGAGCCTCTGAAATTGTTTCAGGGGGACCGCCGACGCCTGAAGTGTTCCAGGTAGTTCAACACTGACTGGGCGCGTGCTGCGGACAGCTGCGCCGTCATGGTGACAGAGTTTTGTTCCATACCGAGAAAGAGGATGCTCTGCACTGGGGAGAGTTTGCTCTTTTCTCGGTTGACTTGAAATCCCAATCGATCTAGATGCCGGAGCACCAGGTCCCTCTGTGTACACAACAGATCTCACGAGTGTGCCAGGATAAGCCATTGGTCAAGAAAGTTTAGTACCCGCACACCTTTTTCCCAAAGGGGAGAAAGGGCGGCTTCCACGATCTTTGTGAAGACCCGTGGAGACAGGGACAGACCGAAAGGGAGGACTCTGTACTGATATGCCCGCCCCTCGAACGCGAACCGTGGGAACGGCCGGTATAGAGGAGGATCGAGACATGAAAGTAAGCATCCCTCAGGTCGATTGCCACGAATCAATCCTGACACCTGATTGATGTCAGGATGCGCCTCTGCGTCTCTGCACATTTCCTGCCGCTTATATAAGAAAAAGGAGAAAAGCAGCCCCACTGTGTGGAATATTGGTTTCCTCCAGAACTTTTAGGAGTACACACCCCACCTGAAGCAGATGTCAGTGGTGCTCACATCATGAGAACACGAGTGTAAACCAGCTCCATATACATCTGCCTGACTGCTCAAATCAACACAATAAATTGTCAAGTTAAAAGTCTTTTGTCATTATTTGATGAAAACTGAGACAAAAGCCAAAATCACATCTCATCATCAAGGTCCGCTCGAGAGGCTCATGTTTCTTCATGTCTGAAGTGATCGAAAAACAGCCGCACACAATGTGATATGATAAGAACTGAAGCCTTTGTGTGTTTAATTAATTTAGTTGTTACATAACAGTTTGTGAATATGTGTGTTGATTCTTAGGAAAATATCACAGCCATAAAACTGCTTTAGCCTCATGTTGTAGTATCACAGACATCACAGGACAAATGTTACACATTAATAGACATTCAGACAATGTTCATCATCACTTAGACGTCATCATCTGATCTCATTGTATTTAAGCCACAACACATTCATCTTAACACACTGTTACAATAGCAGAAATAAACTTGACTTAACATTGAACCACAAGAGTCAAGAGCTCAACTAAAGCAAACTCTGATCACAATAAAGGTCATTCAATTGAATTTCAATAATTTCAACATAAGTAGGAAGTGTGTAAATTCAAACATTTCACATTTAGATCAAAAGTGACACACTGACCTGAGAACAGCAGCACATGAATGGGTTTTTCCATGGCTGATGGCTTCACAAGTACGCAAATAATCTGAAATGATGAAAATATTTTATTGAATCATAACAAACATATGAAAATGAACAAAGTGACTCAAAGGGAAGTGACTGGATTGAATTATAAGAACACACAAGTTTACCTTCAACAACACTCAGGAGTGAACATCAGACTGTCTTTGCTTGTTCAGTCTCAACATTTCAGCTTTAGTGTCCTACACAAATGTGTGCATTCGCCTTAATGCAAAACCTGTTTTTAGTTTGGAGATCCTGAGACTGATTTCCATTTGGATTTTGTTTGCATGGAAACTCTAGGATTGGCCCAGATGTGTGTCTGTGTACATACATGTGTTTCTGGGTTTTTAAAATCATGTACTTCATGTGGTGTGAAGCAGGGATTGAAATGGGAGGTGGGGGTTGGTGGCCTTGAAATAAATTGAACTTCAAAGACTTTCTGTCCTATTAGATCACATAAAACCAATGTAAAAGTTCAACACACAAGTATCATCACTAGGTTCTGTTGTCTGAAGGAGAACCACACAAACCTGACTGAAGTCTGTTTCCTATGTCATGAAACCAGGTAATAAAAGATGAGACTTTCTCTTTCCAGGGGGGAATGAAAAGTGATAGATTTTGTCCAAATATTCATTGTTTAAATGTAGATAATTTTAGTCAGATAATAATCTCTCACTGGAGACCGTACAGGAGTCTTATGAAGAGAATCAAATACATGATGCTACGGAGCCCTTTTAGGGACATGGTGGTGGAAAAAAATGAGAGGGAAGAGAAAAATATTTTTTAAAGCTTTTGCGTTATCTCGCAAAACTTTTGCGTTCCCCCCGAGAAACATTGCGTTATATCGCAAAACTTTTGCGTTCTCTCGCAAAAAACGTTTGCGTTATCTCGCAAAACTTTTGCGTTCTCTCGCAAAACTTTTGCGTTATCTCGCAAAACTTTTGCGTTCTCTCGCAAAACTTTTGCGTTCTCTCGCAAAACCTTGCGTTATCTCGCAAACCATTTGAATTCGGACAAACACTTTATGTTTAATGTCCTGCTGGCTGAGTTTGAGACTAGCTCTGTAAACATTGGTTTATATACGCAGATTCCCGGACTAATAATTAGTGAGCTAAACGTTTTTATAACACAAATGACACCTCATTCTACGTAACATAAACAATGAACATGAACTAAAATTTTTAACAAAACGAGCCCCAGGCGGAAGCCGGCTGAGACAAGACCGAAGGGGTCCTCTATAAAGGGCAAAACCCGAAGATCATTAGGCTTCTAAAAATAGTACTTCACTTCAGTGCTACATAATGTAGTATAACTAAAACCAGTTTAGATTCAGCAGGAGGCCATTAATGTGTAATCTGAATTTGGTGAGACTACAGTGTGTAACATTTAAGTTATTAATGACAATTTTTTTATTAACGCTTTTCGGATTTACAGTCACTTTGTAGACGGTCTCTTTGGACTACCCCATGTTGCCTGCTCATATAGAGATACATTTATATTCTCGTTTTGAGGAAGACTAGGTTGTTGATCCTTGTCTAAGAATAATGTGCTGTTTGTGTTATAACAACGTTTAGCTCACAAGTTATTGGTCCGGGAATCTAGTATGAACCGCTCCATTGTTAATGTACGGTGTTGAATAACAGGACGTTTGAATGTTTTGCGAGATAACGCAAATATGTTTGCGAGAGAACGCAAAAGTTTTGCGAGATAATGCAATTTTTTTTGCGAGAGAACGCAAAAGTTTTGTGAGATAACGCAATGTTTCTCGGGGGAACGCAAGGATTTTGCGAGATAACGCAAAAGCTTAAAAAAATATTTTTCTCTTCCCTCTCATTTTTTTCCACCACCATGTCCCTAAAAGGGCTCCGTATGATGCTCTTATCATCACACTGTCACAAGATTTTATAATCCATAAACACTTTTGATAGAAATAATTTCACATCTTTACAGACACAGAAAGCATTTTGAGTCAATGCAAATGCATCTCATTACAGACACAAGTAAAACATCATTTGCATTGTTCAACGAATATCTGAATTCCATTCACTTGATGGTATTAAAGAAATTAAAAGGTTAAATAATCTTCAGTATATATGAGTTTAACTAGTAAACATGACAGGACTTGAACATCATAGTTTCCATGAGTGGTCTCTGCATATCATTTGTTTTTAAAACACGACGCTGTTTTTCATACATTAAAGGTTTTCGTGATCACCGGCTGTCACGCTCAGTTGAGTTTTGCTCGTGTCATTTAAGATGCATAACTGAGTCGAATTTAAATAAATTGTAGGCTAATACCAATAGATTTGGCACACACCAGGTCAAAACCAATACCTGTAGAAAATTTTATATAACTTTTTTATTTCTTTAATTGATTGACATTGAGACAGACAGCTTTAAGATCTACTGTGATCTAATATAATGTTAGACATTAGATTTTTCATCAACAATTAACAATAATGAATGTACACATAACAGATCAGAATTTAGGCACTATTTTGCCGATCTATATGGTATGTATGTCGCACTCGCATTTCCGAATTTTGATGATATAGACCAGAGGTGTCAAACTCAATTCCTGGCGGGCCGCAGTTCTGCACGGTTTAGCTCAAACCAGCTCTAAACTACACCTGCTTGGAAGTTTCTAGTAATCCTGAAGATGTTGTTTAGCTGAATAAGGTGTGTTTGATAAGGGTTGGAGCTAAATGGGCCTCCAGGAACTGAGTTTGACACCTGTGAATATACGCATAGTCTGAAGTCATGGCGCAGATGTATTTCCTTAATGTTTTGAAACCGAAAAACAAAGTGCTTTGCTTCCGATGGACATGCATCCTTTGAATAAAGAAATGTTTAGGAAGGTGCACCACAACAAAACGTACAAATAAAGGACATTTTAGATTACCAGTCCCTGGAGTTCTCGATCACTAATTTGTAGTATCATCAGGGTGGTGTGCACAAAGGAACAATCTGGGTTGAGTGATCTGTGCGTCTAACAACTCAGTTAAATTAATTTAGCTAAATGATTTTTAACCAATATGAACATGAGAGGATTCAGGTAAACTGACGAAAGAACACGTACTTATTATAATATTGCAAATTCTGAGGCTTTGAAAGGCGAGTTTGCCTTTCCTCCCCTGCACTTCCGGCTTTGCTACTGATCGGACGCATTTACTAGCGCTCCCTGCTTTTCGCTTCTGCTTTTCTGCTTTATCTTATTTAAACACCAGCAGTTCAGTACAGTGCTCAGACTAAACAACTAGGCACTAAAACCAAAGACTGGGAAATACTTCAAAACTTTCGAATGCAACCAGGATTTCTTTCAGGATAGTGGTTTACCAGCTTACTGCCGACAATTGAAACTCTTCGGGATAACTCCGCTGCCCACTCTCAAACTGGTGTGAAAATGCCTTACTTGTCAAACAGGCAACGGCACTCTGCTCAGAAAGCAGCCGAGCCAAATACTCTGATAGTGGGGGACTCTATTATCAGAAACCATCGTAGCAGGGCTATATGTACATACTATTTCCCTCAAGCAATGATTGCTGATGTAAGCAAGGAACTGTCAAACATCCTGAAACAACATAAGTCTGTAAATCGGATTGTCATACATGTGGGGAAAAATGATACTCGAAAAGAGCAGTCAGAGCTCATAAAAAGGGATTTTAATGAACTCTTTGAAATGCTTGGAAAGCTAAAAGTTCAGTCATTCATCAGTGGACCTCTCCCAGCTCGGGGAACGAATATGTTCTCTCGGCTACTCAGTCTGAACATATGGCTGCAAAAAACTTGCAACATGAGAGGACTGAACTTCATTGACAACTTTAATCTATTCTGGAGTCAAAGACAACTTTTTACAACAGATGGCCTCCACCCAAACAAACTTGGTTCAAGAGTGCTAAAGGACAATATCCTCTTCTCCCTCCTTAACCCATCAGTAGAGTGTGCCACTCCACTCCTAAATGGCACAAATACACCTGGCCATAGTGACCCACCTCAACAGTTGGATGGACATTTGGATAACACCACTTAGGCTGTACCCTGCCCAGTGACATCACATCAGTTGGACGATGACGAGGACTCGACACCCAAGGACGTTTCTGTGGATAACAACAGGGAGAGCCAAAACAACATACTTCAGTCTTCAGAAACGCCAGACTCGCAGCCCTTCTCACTACACACTTTCTCCCTCTCTACCACATCATCTCTTTTGAGCTTCACAGAGAAAATGGAGGAACTAGTATTTGCTGGAACAAAACTCTCCCACTCTATTGTCGCGAGTCCACAGGTTTCAACTAAAAAGCGACGGGCCCCACAACCACCAAAGCCTCTGGGTCAACCTGGCCAGCCTTTTCCCTCTGAAAGAGCTCTCCGTCCTCTGCCACAACGACAGGGATCACACAAACCCCCATCTGCTGGAGATGGACTAAACAAGACTGCAAAGAGCACTGGTAACTGATATGAATTGGGTCCCTGCTATGATAACAGCAACAATCTCAAATATTTACAGAACAAGTGGGAACCCAGTGTTCCTTTAGTTTTCCCTATATCTGTCCTGATAAGTGAACCCAAAACTAAGGCCCTTTCCAGTCGTATGGCAAAGATATCTAATCTAATACCTTTTAGACGTCACTCTGAGTATGACAGGGGTAAAAAACTAAAAACAGTTACTATTCAATTAGCACTTTTAAACATCCGTTCACTAAAAAACAAATCATTTTTGGTCAATGACCTCATCACCAGTAACAAACTGGACTTCATGTTTCTAAATGAAACTTGGTTAGATGATAGTTGTAGTGCTACAATCCTCAATGAATCTGCCCCCCAAACTTTACTTTTATAAATGTTTGCAGAGCTGTTAGGAGAGGTGGAGGAATAGCTGCTCTATTTAAAGAACTCTTTGACTGCAAGCAAGTTTTACTTGGTGACTACCTGTCCTTTGAATACTTGAGTATTGCTTTAAAAGGTGCACCACGCATTCTGTTTACAATTATTTACAGACCTCCCAAATACTCCCCAGTCTTTGTTGATGATTTTTCAGAACTGCTATCAGCTATTTCCTCAGAATTTGACTGCTTTGTTATTGCTGGAGATTTTAATATTCATGTAGACAAGACAGAAAACAACACTGCAAATGAACTTTTAAATGTTTTAAACACTTTTGATCTGATCCAGCATGTGCACGGTCCCACACACAATCGTGGACACACTCTGGATCTGCTCATTAGCAAAGGTCTTAACATTTCATCCACTATTATTAGAGATGTGGCACTGTCTGATCATTTCTGTATTTTCTTTGATATATCAATCAGTCCTGCCACTGAAGATAGACCTGTCTCTATAAAAAAGAGATTCATAAATGAGAACACCAGTGAGCTATTTATGAATGCTATGTCTTTGTCACCGAGTATATCTGCAGACTCTATGGATGTTCTCCTCGATAGCTTAAATGCAAAAGTTAAAAATGCCATCGATGCCATTGCTCCAGTAAAGGTCAAGGCGATAACTGGCAGGCGTAAAGCACCCTGGAGAAACACACCAGAAGTACAAAGCATGTAAAGAACATGCAGAAAAGCTGAGCGTATGTGGTGAAAAACCAAACTTGAAGTTCACTATAACATCTAAGACAGTCTGCATGCCTTCAATGTTGACTTAGGCAAAGCTAGACAGAACTTTTTCTCCAACATTATAAACGGCAAAATAAATAACACTCGCACCCTTTTTGCAACTGTAGAGAGACTAACAAATCCCCCTAGTCAAGTTCCGAGAGAAATGCTGTCTGAAGACAAATGCAATGAGTTTGCAACTTTTTTCCTTCAAAAGATCAGCAATATCAGAATGGAAATCGCCAAAGCTCCATGCGGCAGTCAGATCAGTCTGAAACAGTACAGCATCTTAAGGCGTCAACTTGCAGCCTTGACACACTTCCCACATCCTTTTTCAAAAGAGTGTTTAACTGTTTGGAAGCAGATCTCCTAAAAATAGTTAATACCTCACTGCTCTCAGGAACTTTCCCAGAGTCCCTAAAAAATGCAGTTGTCAAACCTCTTCTAAAAAAGAGCAATCTAGACAAAACCTTACTGTCTAACTACAGACCAATATCAAATCTTCCTTTTATAGGCAAAATCATAGGAAAGGTTGTCTTCAATCAGCTGACCAAATTCTTGAACTCAAATGGCTACCTGGACAATTACCGGTTTGGTTTCCGTCAGCATCATAGCACAGAGACAGTGCTCATAAAGATAATTAGTGATATTCGATTGAATTCTGATTCAGGCAAAATATCAGTTCTGGTTTTACTAGATCTCAGTGCTGCTTTTGACACGGTAGATCACACCATACTCCTAAATAGGCTGGAAAGCTGGGTAGGGCTTTCTGGATTGGTACTTAAATGGTTTGGGTCATACCTTAAAGGGAGAGGTTACTATGTGAATATAGGCAACCATAAATCTGACTGGACACCAATGACTTGCGGTGTTCCACAGGGCTCAATTCTTGCTCCGCTCCTCTTCAATTTGTATATGCTCCCACTTGGCCAAATAATGAAAAAGTACCAAATTGCCTACCACAGCTATGCAGACGACACTCAGATCTACCTAGCCCTCTCACCCAATGACTACAGGCCTATTGACTCTCTTTGCCAATGCATTGATGAAATTAACAGCTGGATGTGTCAAAACTTCCTTCAGTTAGATAAAAACAAAACTGAAGTCATTGTTTTTGGTAACAAGGATGAAACTAACAAGGTAAACACATACCTTGATTTAAGAGGTCTAAAGACACAAAGCAAGGTAAAAAATCTTGGGGTCATTTTGGAGTCTGACCTTAGTTTCAGCAGTCATGTCAAAGCAATAAGCAAATCAGCGTACTACCATCTCAGAAACATAGCCAGAATCAGATGTTTTGTGTCAAGCCAAGATTTAGAGAAACTAGTCCATGCTTTCATCACCAGCAGGGTGGATTACTGTAATGGACTCCTTACAGGTCTTCCCAAAAAGACAATTAGACAGCTGCAGCTCATACAGAATGCTGCTGTCAGGATTCTGACCAGAACCAAAAAATCTGAGCCATATCACTCCAATCCTCAGGTCCTTACACTGGTTACCAGTTACTTTTAGAATCAAGTTCAAAGTATTATTAGTTGTCTATAAATCACTTAATGGTCTAGGACCCAAATACATCTCAGATATGCTCATTGAATATAAACCAATCAGACTTCTCAGATCATCAGGATCAAGTCAGTTAGAGATAACAAGGGTTCACTCAAAACAGGGCGAGTCAGCGTTTAGCCATTACGCCACCCGTAACTGGAATCTGCTTCCAGAAGACATCAGACGTTCACCAACAGTAGCTACTTTTAAATCCAGATTAAAAACACACTTGTTTAGCTGTGCATTCACAACCTGAGCACTGTGCTGCTTTACATCAACTGCACTTTTATTTCTAATTTATTTTTATTTTTATTTTGCTCTTATTCTTTTTATATATACACTCACATTTTTAATCAATTTTATTGCTGTTTTATTGTTTCTTAAAATCTAAAGTTTTTGTGATCTTAAATCATTTACATTTTAAAGATACGTTTTATTTCTTTCTGTCATTCATTTCATGTAAAGCTCTTTGAATTGCCCTTGATATGAAATGTGCTATATAAATAAACTGGCCTTGCCTTGCCTAACAAAATAATTTAAGGGTAAAAGCACAACTAAACACTATTATAGTGACTCTTATTGATCGTCTTTTCTTTAGCAATTCTGTTTTTAACAGCAGATAATTCTCATGAATGACTCACTATCTGAATTCACATGAGACCACATGATTTATTTGATGTGTTCCACTAAAAACGGTTACAACCACCAATCAGTGTGTGATATCACAGTATCTCAAGAGTGGATAACAGCATTCCACAAAATGCTGTGTAAAAATATTCCACCAATATTGCATTGCAGTTTACAGTATGACCCTGTATGTCATTAATATAGCAGAATACTGTAGAATTTCACCCCAAATTTACATCAAAGTTTTACAGTGCATGTGACCCCTTATTTTTCTATCAGTTAAAATAAACCTGCCATACAAATTATAGACCCTTAATTTCTTTGTAATTAGGCAAATTTACAAAATCAGCAGGGGATCAAATAATAATTTCGCTCACTGTATCTCTGTCTCTTAATTGTTTATTATTGCTGTATTCAGATCATGTTTTGTTCAGTGAAGGTTTCTGTCACTCACCATTGTCACAGATGACTCTCAGACCAATGCATTCAGTTATTGAACAGAGAGCTATAAAAGAGAGAGTCTTAGTCTTTATCAAAACACACAGAATAAATGTTCATGACATTAAAAAACAGACATAAAACCAGAAACACAAACTCACCAATGACAAGAAGACTAAAATATAGAGTCTGAGCCATTTCTGAGGAAGAAACATGTTGAAAATCTCAAATGTTAAAATCATTTAGTTATTTTTTGGTCATTCAATTGTCGTTTTTAATAATATACCTCCCCTTGGCACACTGACAACAGTTAAACTGTTACAGACAATTTTAGTAGTTTTTTTATTAATTATATTTATTTTGTGGTTTATGCTTTTACTTTATATTAAATATTAATCAAAAATGTCATTGAAAAAAGTTTATTTAAATTATCTGATATTTGTTAGAGACAAATACGTTTTTCTACGTTTTTTATCCAATGCAAGGTTCTAATCTTTACTCAAAATTGTTACCTTGCTTAATTTAATAGATGTTTTTTACACACAATAATTTCATTCAGAATAAATTTGTTTAGACACATAATTAAATCAATTTACTTTCATATGTGCAACTTCATTTTATTTGTCAAAGAAAAATCAAATAACATTCAGCTTAACTTTTTAAATGCTCAATGTTATTATGAAGGAACAACAGCCAATTACAGCGCGAGCATTATCAATGCAGTGCCTTCTGATCAAAGCAACACTTCAGATAACTATAACAAGTTAGATAACACTTTATTATAACTTTTATTAATAGATCATTAACAAACATTGTAGAATACTTAATAGATCATTAGGTTATTATTTTCACATAGCTAGACATATGTGATAATGTTCCTGTTAATGTTTACTAATGTAGTTTTTCTAAGCATTATCTAATGATTGTAATCCTTGATAATGTCAATAAACTTTAAATTCATATGATCATGCACTTTTGAAAAATCTTCAAAAATAATTAACAAAAATCATACAATGATTATACGTTTATTTTATATACTTTATATGTACTGAAAAAAACATGTTTATTTACAAATGTTGCTAAAAATTTGCTATTTATAAGTATAAATGTTAATCGAACTCCAATTGGGTTGTTTTGATGTAAGCAATTATAACTAAAAAAATACAACTAACTAACACAATAAAACATGATAATATAATTAAAAACATGATTTTAGATTATTTTTAAACCAGACACATCACATATTTGTTCTTTGTTTGTTGTGTAGATATCTTCTATTTTGACATTTTAGCAAATTATTTAGTAAATATTTGTTCATGTTTTTGCAGCACTCAATCTAAAGTGGAAGCTGTTAATCAATTCTAAAAGTTTATAAACATTAACTAATCATTAGTAATTTTATAAATAGTCATCTTGATTGTAAATATGTGTCCCAAATGACGTGAATTTACCCTATTTCCACATCTTTAAAAATATTTGTTCATGTTCTTGCAGCACCCAATCTAAAGTTGACTATTCTTCATTTTTGTGAATGTTTATAAACGTTTACTGATAATTTAGTACCTTAATGGGCATTAGGCTTTTACAACATGTGTGTAAAGGGTGGTTAGTTACATTTAATGCTTGCTAACGACAAAACACTCTGAAACACATTGACACTTGTGTGCAAGGTATGTTTTGCTTCAACATTTACATTAGCATACAATTGTGTGCAATTAAATGGAATATTCCTTGAATCGTACAGCAACCAGATAAAGTTAAGTGAACAGTAGAGAACAGCACTATTCTGGAATCAAACAGTAATCAAATACTTGTCATCAAACTGACCCCTGTACACTGTTGACCCCTGAACCAACCCTTAAACCTACACATACCACTAAGCCTCTCCCTAACCTTAAGCTTTATCATACTCGAGAGCAGCAAAAGTGTTGTTCAACCTAACATGGTTTCAATCGTTGTTTAAGATCTGTTAAACTCTTTTGTATTTTAATTTACATTAAATAATGATCTGTTAATCTTTAGGTCATGTTCAATAAGTTTATTAGTAAATATTCACAAACACATTATCTTATGTGTCTAGCTTTTTGAATGTGTGGTAACTAATGATTTGTTAAGCATTATATAATGTTTGTTAATGATTTATTAATGAAAGTTATCATAAAGTGTTCCCTTAAGTTACAATGAGTCTGTTCTTCTCGTAAGCAAACTACAATAAAAACCTCTTAAAACGAAACAAAAGAACAGACTTGTTTTTTGTTCTCATCTTGATTATGTAAATATAACGTGCAGCATAAAGTAACACTGAAACAACAACACAAATTTTTCAAGTGTCTAGTAAAGCACAAGACAAATTACTGGATCAATATGGGGAAAACTAATAATATTGGCTTTAACAAACAATTTCTATTTTTGTCCAAAGTTTTTCCAGTGTGATACGTGTTAGCTAATTCTAATTTAGACACTGTTAAGATTATGTCATTTAAAAATAATCATTTTAATAGGATTGAGAATGTAAATTGTTCTTACTTTTCAGCTGTTGTGTGTTGTGTGTTCCTCGCCTGAATCTGCTGCTGTATTTCTTGCTGTTTTTATGCCTTTCAGCACCTCTCATCATTTACCTATTTTTCAAAAAAATCTTCATATTTGATTTCCTTGTTACTTGTGTTTTTTTTCCACCCACTGCTATCTCTTTCACTGTTAGAACAAACAGAACTCAAATTTCATGAAATGATGTGTGCATTCTCTTATTTTCAAAAATTGACATGTATCAGCGAGTGTGTGTCAAGTAAATATACTGTATAGGCTTTGTTTAATGAACATTAGGGCTGTCAATAGATAACATTTTTACCATTAATCTTCAAACTGAACATACACTGAACATACATCATGTATCTTGATTATTTTTTCATCACTTATATGTACACTGTAAAAATTGAACAGTTGGATCAACTTAAAATATTGATTCAATTGGTAACACTTGGAAAAATTATGTTGGTCCAACATAAATGTCCTGCACTGTTAGCTCTTACCTGTTGTTTCTACAGTAGTATATTGTCAACACTGTTGCCAGTTAGTTACTTTAGGTCATACATCTCCAAAAGCTCTTTTTGAGGTTAAATTTGCAAGTCACCATTAGTGTGCTCAGTGTTACTAAGCAAACATACACTGTAAAAAATGCCCGTGAAGTTTACGGTAAAATTCTGTTGATTTCAAACAAAAAACCTGTTATCAGAAAGCGTCCGTAAAAAATATGGAAAAACACTGTAAAATTGTCTGTAAAATTAACAGCGAAAAATCCATTGTTTTTACAGAAAAACCCTGTTAAAGTGCTTGTGAAATTGACAGTGAAATTCTGTAGTTTTCACAACTTTTGGAGTTTTTAACTCCACAAACACTATTATCACCTTCACTTACAGACACCACTGTCACTTTATTTCTCTTGCATGTCTACAAAAGTTCTAATTAAGAATTAACACAAGTTTACATGTTAATGGTTTAGTTGAGTCACCATTATGGTGATGAGTGTTTGCTTTAGTTGGGATCTTCACCCTTTACTTCTTTTGTGAAGAAGTCTTTCCCCAGTTTTGATATCTATGTTGTTGAAACATAGACCGAAACAGATGGGTAAAAGCTCAGACAAAGCAAACGATTAACTTCTTTAGGTTGGAGTGTAAATAAATGGTTGCGAGTTTAGGTTTTGCTATAAAGTTATTTGTTGTCCTCATTTATGATATTGTATGAAATTAAATAATATACTGAAAGTCTTTGACAGCACATGTGACACATAATAAATGTTCTAGCAGACATCAAGAATATAACAGTTTGTCTCAACAATGGTGACAACAGTAAAAACCTCTAAAGAGAAACGCAATGCATTGTGGGTATCATCAAAGGACAAAACTCATCAATGACTCCCAGCATGCATTGCGGCTGTTAGATTTTCAATTGTTAGTCACCACTGTTGAGATTCATACTCTGATTCTTGATGTGTGAGTCAAAGACCAAATGCAAATCTTTTGTAGTTCAAAAAATCAACTTTTATATTGATTGTTTCTGAAAATGTGAATTTTAAATGTAAATTAATTTAGACGTTTGTTAAAAAAAAAAAGTAATTAAACAACATCGTAGAATTAGCTTTTGAAAAAATCTTATCACATTTTCACTTGATGTCATTTGCTACAAAACTATGTTTTATATAAAACATTGTCATAGCAGCCCAAAGAAAACTGTAAATTTATATATGACGGCTGAAAGACGCCAACTAAAGCAAACAGTGATCACAATAACGGTGACTTTAAACAACAATAGAGCATCAAGTCATGGATGTTATGCTGCAGTCCCTGTGAAGCAGAAGTGATGATCGTCTTCAGTATTCTGACATATTTCCAAGATGAATAGTGGGTGTGGCTCATGTTTTGCACTGTGAATTGATTGGATGAATAAAAACAGGATGTTCCTGTAATTTTACGGTAGCTTGCTGGCAACCACAGCTGCCGGTATTTTTCCGTAAAAACTACGGAATTTGTATTTTCTCTCTTTTTTTCTGATATTTAATGTTTTGTGGGTCACCACTATGCTGAAGAATGGAGTCTGTGTTTAAGTCAAGGTCAGGCAATGAGATGCAGATGTCATGCTGCATGTTGCTTTGTTTAAAAGTGACTTTGATGTTTTAATAACAAATTACAAAGAAGAAAATTAAGTAAATGTAATGTTTTCACTTTTGTGCATTTGGACCAAGTTTCAATTTTATATTAAGAAATTCTGTTGATGTAAAAGACTCAAATGTATTAAGTTCATACACAGCTTGAAGTTTGTACCCTGAGTTTTAAACTGCAAAGCTGTTTACGTTCTTTTCCTGTATTTTTTACGGAATTTTCCTGGTAACCACAGCTGCCGGTATTTTTCCGTAAAATTTACGGAACATTTTTCACAGTGTAAGGTTACATTAGGAGAAAAATGTCTTTCAGGTTATTGCATAAGTGTTCATAACAAGGCACTAATGCAAATACCGGGAAAAAATGATGAGACGCGATAGGTCAAGAGTTCAACTAAAGCAAACACTGATCACCATCATCATGACTTAATACCTAATAAAACCACTTTAATCAACTAGATTTACATCTCTGTTAATTTTCAATAAGATCTACACAGATGACAGAAATAAAGTGAAAGTGGTGTCTGTAATAAGTGAAGATGTGAATGATGTTTTCGTTTAATTCTCCTCTGGTGAGATCTTGACAGACTTCATGTGTTCAAATGTTATTTACACTTATTGTTCCTCGAAGAATATGTGACTTCAGTGAGTTTTTAGAAAATTTTAATGATGTATCTTCAAACAGTCATTACAGTAGTTAACTGTAAAACACCTACAGTCACTATCTGGCAACAGTGTTGACAATAAATAACTGTAGAAATAGCAGTTAAAGGCTAACAGTGTAGCTAAGAAAAGTCACCATCATGGTGATCAATGTTTCCTTGAGTTGGGCCCTTGACCCTGGACTTTCATTTACGGAACGAATTTGTTTGTCACTGTGTGTTTAAAGTACATTTGTTACTTTAAATGTGTGTGTTTATAAAGTATAGTTGTTATGGCAAGGCAAATGAGAAGTTTATTGACTGGTGATGGTCATTTAGATTTCCAACATCCTGTTCGATTCACTGATCTCATCTAGATTACATGCTGCTGAAAGAACCAAGAATCAGTGTATGAAGTTCAACAATAGTGACAAAACGCATTCTTGACTCCCATCATTCGTGCATGATCGGCCTGGCAATGGTTAGTAATATAACAATTCATATTGTATTTCATATATTTTGTTATACATTTATTAAAGAAGGTTTTATGGTATTTTTAATTGTGAGAAATTAACAATATGTTGAGTTTTATTTTTTATTAATTGTATTAACTAAACAGTTTGTTGAATTGTGTAACTTTGTCCTGTTTAAGCAAAGCAAAGGTTCTTCTGCTGATAACCCACAATAATACTGACTAGACATACTTTTAAATAGTTTGTTGTGTATTAGAGGGAAGTTGTATAGTCTGTTGAACTGGCATAAATGTACCTCTGGTGGAATAATAACATTTCCGTTCTATTTATTCTCAATTTCTCAGTTGCTTGCCTTTAACAACCAGACTTCGGCAATAAATTAATGTTTTTAGGAATTGGGATATGAATATTAGGTAACACTTCTGTAAAGGGGCAAATTCTCACTATTAACCAGTTGCTATAAGCATTACTCTGATTGGCATATTGGCTGTTTATTACTACTTATAAAGCACATATTCTACATGACCATATTCTATATCCCTAATCCTACCCAATAGCTAAACCTAACAATTACCTTTTAAATATTACTAAACAACAAATTAAGAGTGTATTGGGTGGAAAGTCATAGTTAAGTAAATATCAAGAATTGCCCCCTATAGGCAATGAGATGGTTTAATTTCAAACCCCATAGTAACACAATGTTTTAGTCATACTTATCATACTTAAAATAACAATTAACATTATTGGAAGTGGCTGTAATAATCAAGAACATCCAGTTTCGCATTTGCGGTAGATGTAAAGGATAAAATATGTGGCATATTTTCCTATCCAAACTCACAGTGGGGATAGAAGATGTCCTTGATAATGACTGAAACATATGTGTAACGGAGGCCAGCAAGAGAGAAAGCTGAGCAGGAAAACCTCACTCCTCGACTTTGAGAGGTCCTCTAGCAACAGACGGTAGACTCTGTGGTCTTTAGCATCCATGTCAGTGTTGCCAATCTTCAGACTCACTTAGCAACTCTTTCAATCTTTTAGTCTCTACTAATGATGTGACAGTTTGTCAGATGAGGGAGACACACTGGGCTCTAGGGGTCCTCAAGGACAAATTTGGGAATGGCCACTTTCTTTCAGGGGTCATCTCCTATCAGCTGTCACACTTTCTAGCAAAATGAAGAGGAGCTTTAAAGTAGCCCATACAGTATGTTTAAAGATACATTCAAGTATATTAATGCTATATGCTTGTCCACCATCTAATGCATTAGCCTAAATAAAACTGTATGCTTTTTTTCATCAACAATTTTCGACACTAACAAAGTTTAAACAAAATTTACCTCAACAAATTTCAATTACTGCGAACAAGTACACCATGTGTGGATATGCCGGTTTGCTGAGAGAGAAATGACTTCACTTTACAGTCAGGAAGAATTCTGAATAATGTTTAAATTCTGTATAGTTTGTCATGTAACATAAACCACCTCACATAGTATAAGTTGATGACATACTTAACATTTTGATGATCTTGTAAACATTGTATGGAGCCATGGAAAAAGAGAAAACTCGTGAGCGAGCGAAAGTTTCATGTGCGCTTAGATATAATGTGTTTATCATGTTAACTGTCACTTATAAGAGCAATGTTCCTGATTTGAGGACACAATGCGTTTGTGCATTCACTCAGAAAACAGCATTTTTAAACAAATAATGCGTTTGTCTTATGTACTCTCACTTATACAAAACAATGTGTTTTGTTTTTAATATGAGACATTGTTTCTCATTCGCCTACTGATCATTCTCTTCAGTTTTGCTGGTCGAAGCACCGGCTCACACAGCCATGAGCTTTCAATTGGAAAGGGGGCGGAGACCAGTAGCTCATTTGCATTTAAAGAGACACACACCAAACAGCCTGTTTTCCTCCAGGCACAAATATACTTGTAGGGCATAATATAATACAAGATATGTGCTGTATTTTGAGCTGAAACTTCACAGACACATTCTGAGGACTCCTAAGATTTATGTTACATGTTATAAAAGGGCTACATAAGATGGCCTTTAAGACTCTTCCTGTTCGTGGAAAAAATACAGCATCCATTTGCCCAGTTTGTCATGATAACATGCCATTTTTAACCTTATATTTTGGTGGTGTGTGCATGAATGACTTGTGTAGTATGTGCGACAGAGATTGATATGCATGTGTCTGAGAGTGCATGTTTCCTTGTGCGCATTGCACGGCTGAGAGTGCATCGTCTGAAGCCAAACACATTTTAGATCTAGTCCCATCCAAATTGGTATAGAAGATCACAGTAGTTGTGTGAAAACAGATGTTGTTTTGAAAACTAGTCCCGTCTGAATAGGGCTAAAGATGAAAAATATGGAAATATCTTTGCTCATTGGGTAAATAAGATTTAAATACTGTGTAACTTTATTGAAAAGGTGTGATAATGAAACTTTTACTATTACTAGTCGTTGTGTTACGGAGAAAAAGAGCGATGATCTCCAAACCTTATGTGCACAGTTTAGCTGTCATCGATCTGTCAACAATCTGAAAAGATATCTACGATCTCAGGAAGTTTCTAAAAGCGATTTCCATATTGATTTTCATCCATAATAATAAATAATAAAAGGCAAATAGGCCTAACTACATAATGTAAATGTTTAGTTTGTACTGTATTCCAAACAACACAAGCTCTGATGAAAATGGTTTGACTGAACTGTTTGTATAGCAAGCTTGCTGAATAAAAGTGATGATGTGTAATATGGTATAATTTGGTATTATGAAATTTCTCAAATTTTTGTTCATTACAACAAGAAGGTCCTAAGCTTTTCAGTATGTTATCGCTAAATTTATCAATCATAGCTGTGGGAACACATTCTGATAGTTGAGAATGTAGCTGTCAGATAATGTGAATATTCTTGTTGGGTAACCTGTGATGAATATAAACAATTTGAGCTCACAGAATACTCATGATGTGGTCACAATATAATTAATGCTTTGTGTTCTATTCTCTTTTTTTTCCCTTTATAAATGCACAAGTGTTCTTATTGAAACACTGTTTTAAGCACTTAAAATGAGAGCACTTAAATATTTTAATTTTTAAATGACTATTTAATTAAATGATATGAATTACTTTTTGTAAACTGTCCCTTTTATAACATATTTAAATACAAAATATGTAATAGAATATGTAGTAAAGAATAACTAAATCGTCCAAAGTAGGTCATCACTTTTATCCACCATTAGTTAAATATAGAGATTAAGAGTTTCAGGAGAGAAGTTTTCTGTGAAATCCTGTTTTAACCAGAAACATAAAGTACACAAAGGAGAAGAGGAAACATCAAATGATAATGTTAATATTTATTTGGTCTATATACTAAGTCTTTGTGGTGTGTTGTTTTAAAACACAGGTATAACATTGTCCAGTAATTGATGCTCTATTGTAGGCACTTCATTTATATTCCTTGTCGATGCAACTATAGCGTCACTACACTCACGATGGCATGAATTCGATTCCAGTCTTGACGTCCCTTTGCCTGTCCTGGTCCCTGATGGACATCAACTGTCCTGCGTATTCAAAAATTGGACTTACTGGACTTCGGATGAACAAAAGTTGAAGTTTATTAATTTGAACTCAGCGCTGGGCTGTCTCACACACTCACTCTACGCACAGAGTACTACCAGAGATCAGCCCCGCCTAAACAGTGTGTTACATTTTTATATGTTTTATGTGTAGGTGTGTCTTCTTCTTTTCTTGCAGAGCTCCGCCTCGTCTTTCCTCCATTCAGCTTCATTCTCCTTTGTCTGCAACACATCACATGATACAGCAAAACACACATTCTATTCTTCTCGTTTTCTGCACCATATCATAAGACATATCATAAGACATAGCATAAGACATATCATAAGACATAGCATAAGACATATCATAAGACATAGCATAAGACCTAGCATAAGACATATCATAAGACATATCATAAGACATAGCCCCAACACACATTCTACTATTGATTATATGTAAGCCATAAAAAGAAATAAAATGTAATAAAAACGTAGATTGTAATTAAATGAACATTGTAATACAAAACATAACTTTAAAACCCTTCATCCCCCATCTGCCCAACGTTTTCCTGTGTGATCTCCACTTTCCTGTCCAAATAAAGGTAAAAGCACCTGAAATATAACTTTAATACATATATAATATATTTTTCCTTAACCTTAGAAGCTACATTTTCACAGAAAAATATTCAAGGTGTACATTTATTACCCATTCTACAATTTGATCCTACAGTGATCCCACCATGAGCGCTCAGAATACTCATGATGTGATGTCACAATGTCAAACTAAAAGTGTAAGCTCACAACACCCTCAGTGTGTGCTCAACAGACTTACACAACACTCATACTGTAATAACACAAAAAAAGACTATTTGGGTTGGTGTGATTTAAAGATGACATATTCCACAATGTTGTGTTTTTGTGGTGCACTGCAACAGGAGTTCACTCTTAGTTTGTGAACAAACGCATTATTTTTTACATTTCAACTTCATTTTACAAAACAACCAGATTTTTTCAGGTTTCTATGTAGTCCAGGTTGCTGCACACTGGTGGTGGTTGAGGAGAGACTCCCCTCATTTGAATTGGAAAATAACATTTGAATGATGAATTTGCTCCAGTTTTGCTTGACAATCTTAAACTTCTTCAATCAATCTGGGGAACTTCATTTGAATTTAGTAACTTAAAGATCGTAAAAATATCTATTTAAATTTTATATTAAAACCAAGAGTATCCAGCTGAAGGCCTGCAGGAACTCATTTTAGGACACATGATCCAGACCACCAGTCTCAGGCCGGAAAGGGCGGACCAGCAGCACCGTGCGTTTATGGACACATGTATTAACAGCATGGTGGCAGGAGGGTGAGTTCTGTCCAGTTTTGTTTCTGGACTTCCAGATTACACAACCAAACCTCTACAGAAGAGTGTTCTTCAATGAACTGAAGAGAGCACACGTCACTCCTCTATTCATTCAGTTACATTGGCTCCTGTAGTCGCTCGCATCAAAATCAAGACTCTGCTCCTGGCCTACAAGACCACCACTGGTTCTGCAGCTCCATATCTTCACTCAATAATACACACTTATGTACCCGTCAGATCCTTATGCTCTGCAATCGTACAATGCCTTGTGGTGCCATCCCAAAAATGGTAAAAAATCTCTCTCACGTACCTTCTCTATAAATCAGTGTATGTATTAAGTTAGGTGTTAATCGCAACTATTATGTGCAAATCTTTCACATCTTATAAATCTTCCACAAACACAAAGACCCTCCAACGTAAAGTGAGAGCAATTGAGAAGATCATGTGTCTGTCTGCCCTCCCTCCAGGACATTTATGGAACCCGTCTCACCCGCAAAGCCCTCTGCATTGCAGGTGATCCCACCCGCCGACACACATCTTCTTCAGACTGCTGCCATCAGGGAGGATACTGAGGAGTCTCCAGGCCAGGACCAGCAGACTAAAGGAGAGCTTCATCCATCAGGCAGACAGGACACTAAACTCCCTCCCGAGCCTGCCACTCCCCCCCTTTCTTGCCCCAGACATCACTGAACTCTGACCTCATCCACAGGTCCTTCCACTCTATCTGCCATTACCTACCTTATTTTGCTCTTTTTAACTAGCCTTGTTTATAAAAGTTGTATTTTCCACATGTATAATAATCTGTTTTTTATCTATATTTTTATAACTTCAATCCTCCATATGTCTGTACTGTACATGTGGCAGAATTGACAATAAAGCAGACTTTGACTTTGACTCAGCTTTCTTAAGTGTAAAATCGTTGTAGTATTCAATAGTTTTGATTGAAATACTCTTTTTAGAAAGGGTGTTTTAAAGGGGCTTTGCGGAGTAGCTGCTATGTCTCTCTTTATCATTGGTTATTATTTCTTAATTATTTTTATTTATTTAATGTATAGCTCATTTATTTATGGTTTGTGTGTTCGTGGTACGTTACTTTAAGGCACTTAACTGTTAGTTACTTTGTCAGTTTAGACGATGAGTTTGTATATTATGTAATACTGATCCTACCGAGATGTGGTAATGTTTATCACACACTTCCAAGATGCTGCTGTCAGCTGAAGTCATATCAGTTTTGTGTACTTAACCCTAAAAAGTGACCAAAAAGCAGCTCACCACACACTCCTCAGTTCGCCGTCTCCGCAGTGCGGCCCTGGTTACAATTACTTTTTTTAAGTTGTATATGTTGCGGTTCTATCATGCAGCAATTAAAAAAAAAATTTCAAGTATTCAAGACAAGACACTGAAACAACATTAAATTGAACAAAAACAGTATGATTATTTGTTGTTTAAATCCTTACTAAACCCAGAAATAAAGGCTTATATTACACTCGTATGAGCAGCCATCTTGGAAAACTTCATACACCTTTTTGAAGTGAGGTCACGAAACATCTTCATTTGAAGGGCTATATGGCCTGTCCCCTTGTCCCCTATCCCTCCAACCAAAAGAGAATCGAGACACCCCTACCCGTTCATGTGAACTAGAAGAACAGAGAGGGGATAGTGTAGGGTTAAGGGGCAGAAATGGGATTGGGCCTTTATTTTCTATTTATTTGAATTCTAAAAACAAATGAACAATTGACCTTAAAAGTCTACACTTTGTCAATAAGTTACAAACTGAACAGACATTGATATTATATTGATATTAATTGAATATCAAGTAAATCATATTTTGAATTATGAAAAATAAAGCATATTTGACATTGAAAGTCTGTACTTTGTGCCCAAGTGTTTGTTTCAAAATGAACCGATATTAATTATGTCAATATTATGAACATTAAGTAAATATTATATCTAGTAAAATAGAAAGCACTATGCAAATAACTACATGTAGATAACTACATAGGTCACACATTTCCTAGCGTTCTCAGATATTGTACATAAAAGTCACCAAAATCTATGTGAAAATAAGGACATAATGTACAGAAACTGCTGGTAGCACGATCTGTGTGGTTCACCTTCATTTCCAGCCTAAGACTGGTGATCTGGATCATGTGACCTGAAACATGTAGGCCTGCAACTGGATATATCTCATTAAAATTTATGTAGGAACTGATAAGTTTAATTATATTATTGATTTTCCATTTTCGTTTTGCTCATAATGTATATTTAATTACATAAACACATTGTCATTTTACATACTGCATTGCCATGTTGCGTATTGCTTTTATAATTGAAATCTGCTACCAATAGGCTTCCATACTGTGGAACTCCACCTAAATAAATAAAACAAACCTAAAAAATCAATATCAAACTAACTGATGTTGTCCAACGAGTCTTTTCTCAAAGTTATTTTGGTACTACAAAAAAAAGTGGTCCTGTTTCGCTTATCGTTCACACTGGCATTTTAACAGCTAACCTAAAGATATCTAACCTAACAGCTTACGAGTAAAGTCACGTTATTGGACAGCGTTTATGATTCATATTTTAAAACCGGACTTACCAGACATCCAAAACAAGGCTCTATGAGGGTATTTTAGCAAGCCGGTACCTCGCATAGAACTCATGAAGTGTTTAAAGCAGTTAATTAAAACCAAACAACAGAAATTCTTTAAAATATCAACAGAGCAGAACACTAAACATTAATACGTCTCTTCCCCATCTTGACTAAAGCACATTATATTATCCTATTTCTGTATTTACTCTCAATATGTTGTCCTATTATTCACACATTCTGAGAAAGAACAAAATTAAGTGAGTTGTTGAAAAAAACATACGATTAAACCACATCTACTCTATATCACCTCTTCTCTATCTCACCTAAAGTCTTACTCAAATAAAACAAGAAAATATGTAAATTTCACTTGCTAAAAAAACACAGAAGGTGCTGCAGAGTAGATATAATCTCATAATATCTCCTCTTCAGTATATCTCTTATCATTGGTATACATAGATAGACTTGCACAAATGAGGAAATTAAATATGAAAAAAAAACATTCAAATTTGTTGATGTGATGAAGAGCAGATATAATCACATCCATATCTGGAAGCAATGATGACTGAACCCTTTGTAATATGGTGGATCTTAGACAATACATGGTGGAACAATCTGTCTATATTCTAAGAGTTCATTGGAACAAGATCGTGACAGTTCAGCACAGGGTTCAGATCCTGCCCGGCTAACAAAAACATTTTCTCAGAATCAGAAACAGCTTAAATGTCAAGTTGACACGCACAGAATGTGTTTTGCAGGTGGGAGTTTTCAAATATATGCAGACAGAGCGAAAGAAAGTATGGACATAAAAGAACAATTTATTCAAAGAATCAATAGATAAAACAAGATATAATGCAATATAATTACAAGTGAAACAAATTGAAGTAATGTGATAAATACTGTAATATTTGTAATATACAGGAGTTATTAACAGACACTTGATATCAAGAGAGCAGATGAAAACCATGGAATCAATGTCAAAAAATGGTGATTTGTCAATGTTAATTTCACTGAATCAATATAAACTGTATACCGTGGCCGTAGTGCAAAACAAAACAAAACTAACAACAAATCTAAAAAACAAAATAAAAAAAACAAAATCGCAATAAAAAATCTGAAATCACATCTAAAAACAAAATGGCGAAACATAAAACACAACAACAATTCAGGAAACCAAATTGTTGTTGTGTCATGTTGTCAGTCATTCTCTTAACATAGCCCGCAGAGACACAGATAAAAGTACATCATGTTATATGTGTAGTGCCTGACTTGTCAAGTATTGGATCATGTCATGTAATAAAACTTCCCCCTCAGAGTTTTGCAGATCTCTTTTGAAGGTCACCTAGATCCCTGAGAGACGGCTCCAAATAACCTGATACCTGCTGCTTCTCCAAAGTTTTATGACCATCATCTCTCCAGGGGTTCCAGAGGCTCTTTTGCTTTTATAACAGGGTTTAAAATAACATTTAATTTAACTATTTGTGTCAATTTCATAAAATGAAGCATTTAGTAGTATTCATTGGTGTTTGAAGGCCTCCCTCCTGTGGCTGTTAATGGTACTACAGACCTTGTATTTACATTTACATTTACATTTAGGCATTTGGCAGACGCTTTTATCCAAAGCAACATACATTATTTTATCCTATACATTTTACATAGGCATTTGCAATCCCCTTTGCATTTGCCAAATGCATAAATGTAAATGTAATATATTTTTTGTTCATTTAAAATCTTGTCTTATTCACTTCAACACTGAATCAGTGTCTCTAATGGACACAAACACTGAATAGTGTAATAATTTGACTGATGAATCAACTGTGTCAAGCTGAATCGTTCACAGCGTACCTTTATAAAGACACTTTCTCACTTTACTGACTCACAATAAAGTGTGTTTCTGATGGTCGTTACCTAAGATGAATAGCAAAGCATTAAACATCAAACTTACAAGTCAAACAGATGAAAGGAAGCACATGTGAGCAAAGCCCATCCTCTATCAGACCATCAGCTCGTATAGCGCCGCAAGGTTGGTTCAGCCCAGTAACATCAGGTTGTTCAGTCAACCAGTTAATGGAGGAAGTGTTGACCTTTGACCCATCTGACCACATCCACGAGTCCCTGTACAGACCGATCCATACTCTATAACCTTGTGTCATAGATGCCAACTGGTCTTTCTCAGATGGACTCTGAATGATGGCCAGATCTGTGTAATACTGTCTGCAGTAGCTCCGAGCCTCACGCCACGTCGTCAAGAAATGAGAGATAAAAATAAACGTATTCCATTTTCTGTAATAATAGGAGAAAGATAAATGATTATTGTAGTATTGAACACGGTTAGATTGACACTGTATTTATCAAGTCTGAATGATTTGGTACAAATATTGAATGATCAGTTATATTGGCTGAAAACATTGCAATTGGTTGTTCCACCTGATGTCAAACTCCACAAATGAACTTATTCAGAGATATGCACATTTTCTATATTTTAATATTTTTATCGAATATTTCTTGTCTTCTCCTTTTAAACTCTAATAACAAACAGTTTTTTGTGTTTATAGATCAGTTTTCAGAAAGGGTATTACATGTTTAAAAAGAAAACAATGGCAGTTCTCTCATAAGTGACTCAATCTGGACTAGCTATCTTCACCAATGATATTGATTCATGGTGGTTAAGCAGTGATGATGGAAACACACACCTGGTTGGGATGATCAGATAAAGCAACATTATACTAACTGAGTTACTGTGTTTATAACAGCTAGAGAAAACGTCTCTGGTTACTTTCGTAACCTCGGTTCCCTGAGAAGCGGGAACGAGACATTGCGGAGAACCGCATATGAAACTCCTCCCCTTTTTCACTTTTCCTGAAGTCTTATAGGATAACGCCAGTAAAAAAACTGGCCAATTGTCGCAAGAATGCAACAGTATGCAAATGCTGATGAATCCAGACAGTATAAATACAGTGCATGTGACGACAATCCTCAGAATCTACGAAATAACGCCTGCACGGTGATGAGCGGCGAACACGGCGATCTACGCAATGTCTCGTTCCCGCTTTTCAGGGAACCGAGGTTACGAAAGTAACCGGAGACGTTCCCTTTCGAGAGCGGTCACTTCGACATTGCGGAGAACCGCATATGGAACGGTAGTACAATCCCGCCGTGAGAGCTTGCAAAATCAGCCAGAAAAACTGGGTTAAAACACACAAGCATGGCAAGCATACAATTTTAACCATTCGCGAGGTAGCCCTAAGCGTCAACAGCTGATTGGCTTAAATCGGCCAATGAACTGCTAAATCACTGAACAGGCCAATGAACTGTTAGATCGGGCTCCTGCCAAATTTGCATATCCAAACCCAACAAATACAGCGGGCTGCGCTGAAACAGGGTAGACACCACAACAGTAAGAGCCAGCACGGATTCCCGGGCGGATATAACAAAGATATTAAAAGTACACCAAGGACAGCGTAAACAACAACGCGGCAACAACTGTGTAACATAAGCGGTTATAAAGTAGAAGATAAAGAGTGATCAGCACTCACCGAGAGGACCTGAGACGACAAAGAGGACACGTCCAATCTGTAGAACCTGGCGAAAGTGTTCTGCGAAGACCAGCCAGCCGCACAGCATATGTCCTGAATAGATGTGCCCCTAGACCAGGCCCACGAAGAGGCGATAGCCCTAGTCGAATGAGCTCTGATACCGAAGGGGCAGTTCTGTCCCTGACTCTCATACGCTAAGGTAATAGCGTCCACCACCCAGTGAGAGAGTCTCTGCTTTGATACAGCCCGACCTTTAGTTCCCCCACCAAAACAGACGAAGAGCTGTTCAGACTGCCGAAAGCCGGCCGTGCGATCAATGTAAGCCCATAAAACCCTTACCGGGCAGACCGCTCTCTGAGCGTTAGCATTCTGCGAGTCTGACGACTCGGAAAACAAAGCGGGCAAAGAAATGACCTGTGCTCTAAATGGGGTAGACATAGACTTTGGCACATAACCCGATTTCGGCCGGAGAGTGACGTTGCAGTCGCCGGTTCCAAAACGAATGAAATCAGCACCAACTGAGAGCGCTTGTAAATCCCCTATGCACTTAGCCGAAGCAAGGGCAAGAAGGAGAACAGTTTTTAGAGAGAGCTCTCTTATGGAAGCCGCTTCCAAAGGCTCGAATGGGGGAGAAGAAAGAGCCTTTAGCACCAGTGCTAAGTCCCAAGGCAGTACTGAAGGGGATCGCGGGGGAAAAAGTCTCCTCGCTCCTCTGAGGAATCTGAGCACCAGCATGTGCCTACCAATCGATTGTACATCAACCGGGGAATGAAACGAGGCGATAGCAGCCACATAAACCTTCAGTGTTGACGGGAGTCCGCCGTTGTCCAGCCTGTGCTGCAGGAAGCATAAAATATCAGACACGGGGCAAGACATCGGGTCGATATTGTTACTACTGCACCATTTAACAAACAGCCCCCATTTGAGAGCGTATAAACGCCTGGTGGAAGGCGCACGACACTCCGAAATAGTGTCAAGTACACGCTGAGGAAGTGCATTTAAAACCCCCGAAGAGGCCAGGCATGAAGGCTCCACAGCTGCGGGCTGGGGTGAAATATCGTGCCGTTCGCTTGGGACAGCAGGTCTCTCCTGAGGGGAATCCGCCACGGCGGTGCCGTTAACAATTCGCTCAGGTCCGGAAACCACGGTTGATTCGGCCAAAACGGAGCGACGAGGATCACCGTCGCCGTCTCCTCTCTGATTTTGCACAGCACCAGGGGCAAAATCTTCACCGGAGGAAACGCGTAAAGCCGAACGTACGCACCGTCAGAGCGTCGCTCCCCATGGGGGAGTGGGTCAGCGAGAAATACAGCGGGCAGTGCGCGTTCTCGCTCGTCGCGAATAGATCCACTTCCGCCTTCCTAAAGCGCTCCCAAATTGACCGCACTGAGTCGGGATGATGCCTCCATTCCCCGTGCGGAAGACCCTCCCTCGAAAGCATGTCCGCTCCGCAGTTCAGACGACCGGGGATATGCGCTGCCCTGACAGAGAGCAGATGCCGATCTGCCCACAGTAGGAGACTCGCAGCCTCTTTGAAAAGAGTTCTGGAGTGTACCCCTCCCTGGCGATTTATGTACGAAACCACGGACATGTTGTCGGTGCGAATCAGGACATGTTTCTTCTCCAGCCTCGACTGGAAAGTATGGAGAGCTAGAGACACCGCCTTCAGCTCCAAGCAATTTATATGCCATTTTCTCAGTGACTGTGTCCAAAGGCCGGATGCCGGCATGCCCTCGCACACCGCGCCCCATCCGGAGGACGACGCATCCGTCGTAACGACTATGCGTCTGGTTACCAGCCCCAGGGGAACTCCCCGACTGAACATGCTCGGGTCGCGCCACGGGCTCAGGGCACTGAGGCAACTGAGTGTAACCGGGACTCGCACTCGATCCGAGGACCATGCTCTCCATGGAACCCGAGCCTTCAGCCAAAACTGTAGCGGTCGCATGTGCAGAAGACCCAGGTGGCAGACCGCCGAGGCTGACGCCATGAGACCCAAAAGCCGCTGAAACTTCCTTCAGGGGAACAGACCGACCCGGCCTGAGCAAATGTAGAGCTGAAGAGATGGACTCCGTCCGCTCTAGAGAGAGGCGAGCGCGCATCTCCACTGAGTCGAAACATACCCCCAGATACGTTATAGACTGACTCGGAGTGAGCTTGCTCTTCTGCATGTTAACGCGCAGCCCCAGGGACGTCAAGTGACGAAGCAGCATCTGCGTATGACCGGATAGCGCCTCCTGTGAATGGGCTAAAATCAACCAATCGTCCAGATAATGCAGAATGCGCATACCGCTCGCTCTGAGAGGGGAAAGCGCCGCGTCCACGCACTTCGAGAATGTGCGCGGAGCTAATGCCAGTCCGAACGGGAGTACAGCAAATTGGTACGCTGAACCCGCGAAAGCGAATCGCAGGAACTTTCGGTGGCGCTTGGCTATCTGAACATGAAAGTACGCATCCTTCAGATCCACGGATGCAAACCAGTCCCCGGGACGCACTTGTGCCAGGATCTGTTTTAGAGTTGTCATTCTGAACGCTCGTTTGTGAAGGGCTCGGTTGACGGGTCTCAAGTCCAGAATCGGACGCAGACCACCATCTCTCTTGGGCACTACAAAATACCGGCTGTAAAACCCGCTTTCCTCGCTCGTTCGGAGGGACGCGCTCGATCGCTCCTTTCGCGAGCAGGCTGCAAATTTCCTGTCTCAACACAGGCGCATTTTGCGCTGACGTAAGCGACGGAACCACACCGCTGAAGCGGGGAGGTCTGCGTCTGAACTGCAGGGTGTACCCGTGTTCTACCACGTTTAGTAGCCAATGAGAAATGCCCGGAATGGACCAGAAACAGACATGATGGCCGAATCTCTTCGGGCGTTACCGTCAGCGGACCGTTTAGGGAAGCACGCTGGTGCAGCGAGGCTAATAGCACTGGCTGGGAAATGGCTTGTGCGCGAGACTCCAGCCGTCTCTCGCCCACGGGAAAGACCGTGGATGAGGGAAGGCTGGTTATAGCCGGGATTAACTGCGGCTTCGCGCTGCACCGTGGCAGGGCAAGGAACGCAGCATTGGCTGGGTGAGGGGGAAAGAACAGGTTTGTGAACAGGTATGTGTTTTTATTGCATTTACACAAACATTTACATTGCAATGCTCGCCCGCAATCGCGGGGGAAAACTGATGCAAACAGCGGCGTTTGGGGGACACCGGAACGCTCACAAACTCTCTACTCCTCTTTATAGGTCAGGACGACGGCTTGGCCGACGAAGACGCTCCGCCGCCGTGGCGCGGCGGTCCTCTCTTCGGCCCGTACCTCTTCTTAGGTGGGCCTGACCATTGTTTAGGCCGGGCATCCGGCTCACGACCTCGAGAAGCCGGAGCGGAAACAGTGTGCTGTTTGGCCGGTCTCTGCGTGGAGTGCGGCGCGGAAGAAGAACGGGCTCTCGGCGACGGTTGATAAGAGCGTCGCGGGAGCACGTGACTCATGGCCTTGGCGCGCTTTTGCGCCTCCCTGAAGCGCTCTACCACCGACTCCACGACGTCACCAAAGAGGCCGGAGGGAGTGATCGGTGCGTTGAGAAGAGACTTACGATCAGCGTCTTTTAGGTCTGCCAACGTAAGCCACAGATGACGGTGGAGGACGACCATAAATCCCATGGATCGGCCGATAGCTTGTGCAGTCCGCTTCGTAGCCATCAGAGCGAAGTCGGTCGCTGCCCTCAGATCCCTCGAGGCGTCCGCCTCCAGGCTGCCGCTATCCAGCGACTGAAGGATCTTAGCCTGGAACACCTGCAGCACCGCCAATGCGTGCAAAGGGGAAGCGGCTTCCCCGGCGGATGCGTAAGCCTTACCAGCGAGATGGGCGGTAAACCTGCACGGCTTCGATGGCAGGCCTGGTTCCGAGCCCAGCGAGGTGGTGGAAGGGCACCAATGAGCGGCGAGGGTCTCCTCGACGGGTGGCATGCGCACGTAACCGTGGGCCTCCGCTCCGACCACGTGGGCGAACATGGACTGCGTAGCAGCGAGAACGCGCGCCGACTGAGGAGCAGACCACGATTTCACCACGTGCTCGTGGACATATGGGAATAATGGCGCACTCCTCTTTGATGTGGCCTGACGGCGGCCCGCCTTAAGGTACCACGAGTCGAGCTTACTTTTCGCCGGCTCCTCAGGTGAACTCCAGGTGATGTCGAGCTCGCTGACGGCCTTCTCGAGTACCCTTATGAACTCCTCGTGGAGGTCCGGGGTGCTCTCTTGGTCGGGGCGATCCCGCTCCGATCCTGCCCAGTCCTTGTCCGAAGCTGAGATGGACATGGAGTCAACGTCCTCCTCAGCGCCGAAGGAAACGGCGCCCGCGACGGAAGGCGGGGGACGAAGACTCTCGTCGAGGAAGAGGACTGGGGAATGGGGTGACGGCAGAGGACGGCGGCCCGGAGCCGTGTCATCGCCGCTTCCCCTTGGAATGGGTAGACTCACCAGCGACTCGTTGGTGGCAGTGAGCCTCGACCCTATTGTTCCACGAGCGATGTTCCTGCGAGTTCTCAAGACACGCGCCGGCAGGTCCGCACAGTGCGCGCAAACGGACTCGCAGAATGCAGCCTCTGCATGGGCCAGGCCCAGGCAGGAAATGCAGTGCTCGTGCGTATCCTGCGGGTCAATGGGACCCGCGCAAAGACAACAGTACGAAGCCATCGGATGCGGTGAAAGAAGTATTCGGTTGCGTCTTCAACGATGGCAGCGTGAAAAAGAAGATTCTGAGGATTGTCGTCACATGCACTGTATTTATACTGTCTGGATTCGTCAGCATTTGCATACTGTTGCATTCTTGCGACAATTGGCCAGTTTTTTTACTGGCGTTATCCTATAAGACTTCAGGAAAAGTGAAAAAGGGGAGGAGTTTCATATGCGGTTCTCCGCAATGTCGAAGTGACCGCTCTCGAAAGGGAACAACCAACAATGACAAGCGATGGGTATTATTTCTTACCGTTGTAACAAACAAAGCGGGTTTATAATCACACAGATAATCCTCCCATGAGCCACTCCACTTTAAAGCACATTCCTCATTTCCGTTGGTTGGCTCTCCAGTTGACCAAATCTAGAATGTAATATTCTCATTTTTGTAAATCCATCTCCAGCTATTGATGTCATTGTATAATCCAATCCAGGTATTTTATGTTAATGAAGACTCAATATTTTTTTATACATTTGTCCAGTCTTCAGTGCTCTGAATAGTGGCCAGGTCAATGTGATTCTGTCTGCAGTAAGCTTGTGCTTCATGCCAGGTCTTCTTCTCCTGGATCAGAACATACTGACGTGATATTGCTTGAGTGAGCAGACAAAGTCCTGTTGAGAGGAACGTGCTGAGTGTTCAGAAATCGTTCAATGTCAAAACCCTTTATTCCAATGAGCTCACAAAGTTTATCATCTGAATATTGTACATGTCACAAAAATCACGGACACGCACTAATCCAATAATCTGTTTATTTGGAACGAACACAAAAAGAGATATTTTGAAGAATGTAAAAAAGCAAACAGTTCTGGGGCACTTTTGACTTTCTGAGTTCCAGAGTAACCATACTTTATACTTTATATTAGTCTTTGTCCAAGACTCTTTTTGTATTTCAATTTGAACAAAACTTCCGCTGATGTTTTTTGTGTTGTTGTTGTTTATGCTCAGGAGGCTGCTTCAGAGAGCGGTCTTGCAGTGCTACTGTGTCCACTTATTTACAAGTGTTTCAGGTATGTTGGAAAGGATTGGGCATGAATAAATATCATTCTAGCTGTAAACTCTGGAGGTTGAACCTCTCCATTGGTGATGGAGTTACTAAACCAAATCTGAAACAAAGAAACAACATTTTAATCATGACAAACACACATTAAGAAAATAAAATAAATTGAAAGAGCTCGCAAAGAGACAAATATTCCCAGATACCTGCAACAATTAAGATCAAGCAGAAGATAAAGTGGCGCTGACTATTGTTGCAAATGGCCTCAAAGAGTATAGTGATGTTTATCTATGAAAGTGCACACACATAATCTATGGAACTGGGTCGATACACAACAACAACACTCAATTTTAGCATACAGCAGCATTACATATTGGAAAACAAACAGTGGAAAACAAAAAAAGATTAACTGGACATTCCACCAATTAATGAACATTCTGTCATGAATTACTCACCCATTCGACAACCATACGGTTATAATCCACCTTCAAGGGTATGCCGCGAGTTGCGTTTTAAGGGACGTCAACACCCTCTTCAACTGATTGGCTAAAGGAGGAGCTGTCAATCTAGAACTAGTGGACCAATGGTGATGCAAAAGCCCGCCCTACTTACCATGAAACTCAAACTGCAACATTTGGAAAGAAAAAACGCAGAACGTGGAAAAACACGTTGTGCAATATAATTTAAAATGCGTTTAAAGTTCTGGCTCGCGGATAAAAAAAATATTTTACGCTTATTACGTTTGTAAATATCTCTGCAATAAGTACGATTGTAGTTAAGATTGTTATCCGTGGGAGCTCGCGCAGCATGTTTACGTTCAATCTTAATTGACATTATTTTTAATGACCTGGTCATTATTAATAAGGCATCTGTTTTCCTCAAGTATCCTTATAATTACACATTAACGGCAAAGAACCGTTTGATCAGACTACCTTCTTGGTCTTGATTTGCCAGATTTGCTTGTCCTATCAACCTATGGAAGTTAGCATTCATCTGTGATCATAAACTTATAAGATGGGATCTGTCCCTCTGATCTGACATGCATTTTCTCGTACAACAGGTTAAGCGAGTGGTGCCGCTGATCTTCTTCCAAGATAACTTCAAATATGGAAGAGCGGGAAACGCCCCCTTGGGGTGAAAATCAGCCGTACTTCCCCCCAAAATAACCAGTAGCCACGTATTAGCAATATGAGGAGGCTGCAGGCCTGGAGCATGCAGGTTTATGTGTCATGGTTCAGCCATCTTGTCTATTCTTGGTGTTGGGGCGGAGCCATGGCATAGCATAAGGTATAGTGTAGTAGTCCACCTTTTTAGGTAGGACTACACCACTACAGTGCACATATTGATATAATCCGTGACAGAGTTAATGTGTTTATAAATATCTGTGTCTGCTGCATCATTGGTAATCTGTCGATCTGTGGTTTGTAAGAAGTGTGAAGATGATCTCACTCATGTCCTGCTTTTGTGTGTGTGTTGAGACAGAAGAAGAACGGAGGTGTGATCAGCTTTAATGAAGGCTGGGCGTCTGCTCTGCTCGGGCAGGAAAGTCATGTGTTGAATGAATTTGGAGAAAATCTTCATCATGTTAGTCCTGTTAAAGTCTCTGACAACAAAAGTCATAACTGAGCACTGTGTCCAATTATTTTAAGACAACAGAAGTATTTTATAAATATCACCATTAAACTACAGAATGTGTTCTAGTCTATAATAGTGTCATGACTCAGTCAATGTGAAAAGAGGAAATGAGAAATTAGAGGAAGAGCTACAAATGTTCTCATGAAGAACTATAAGTAGATGAGGAGAAGAGACTCAGTAAGAGAAACACAACATGACTGAGAAGAGTGATATATGTCTGCTGGGACTGATCCTTCTCTCTTCACTATTCACAGGTAAACTATACAACACATTTATTTCATCATATTTCATTTCATTACTCTCACTGACATTCTGACAAACATGTTCAGTTTCATCTCATGTCACATTTATCATAGAGTTCATGTGTCTTATTCTCACATTCAGCATTCAAAGTCAATAGTCCCTTTCACACATACAGCCTTTACTGGTAATTGCAAGGAAACTTCAGTCAACAGATCATGTGTGAACGGAACCTGTACGGTAAATTGGTACTTTACGGTAACATTACGGTCAAATTCCAGTAAGTGGTGATGTAAGTGGTTGACTGTCATATTTTAATAGTAGACTGTCATATTTTCATAGTACATGCCCATTGTAAAGTATTTTCCTAATATTGTATTCTGTATTTATTCACACTGTATATCTGCACTTGCTAATTGCACTTCTGGTTAGACCTAAACTACATTTCGTTACACTGTACTTGTGTATGTGTAATGACAATAAAGTTGAATCTAATCTATTCTAATCTAATCTAATGTGTGAACGAAGAATGAAGATTACCGTTAAGAGGACATACAAACAGCTTCTACTGCTTTGGCCCAGTCTTAAAACTCTAACAATTTCTTCACTGAAGTTGTTCAAAACAGTGCCAAACACTTTCTCATGTATTTGCCAAACTGCTCACGTAACTCGTGCACTTTCGGTGTATCTGTATGTTTGAACATTTCTATTTCTGCTTGAAGTTTCTTGCGTCTCTGCATTTGTCCTCATATAGCTCAGGTCAGTTTTAAAGTTTTCCATCTCCCTGTTGTACCGCAAGGTTGGGATGTGTAGAGAAAGAAGTAAAACTAGATTGTAAAGTTCGAGTACAAACTTTATGTTGCCTTGACAAAGCCTGTCCTGAAGAGTTTAAAATACTTTGAAAGTTTTTATTGGTAAACTTTTTCTAACATGATGGAAAAGATTGTGTGACCCCAGTGTGTAAAAACCTGGCTTAGTATGTTGTTAGCATGATTAGCATGTTCACTAGCATAATTAGCATGTTGCTAGGATGATACTCCAAGCCATGAGTGAAACGAGCCAACCCCTGTGTCTCTATGATGTTCAGATGCAGAGATATAGGTATTGCTAAACGGTTGCTAGGCTAACCTGTTTGGTTGCTATGGGCGTGGCTTAGCATTTTACAGATGATGATATTCTAAGCTATGAATGAAACGAACCAACCCCTGTGTCTCTACTATGTTTTGAAGCAGAGATATAGGTATTGCAAAATGGTTGCTATGCTAACCTGTTTGGTTGCTATGGGCGTGGCGTAGCATCTGTCATTTGGTTATACTCTAAGCTATGAATGAAACGAACCAACCCCTGTGTCTCTACGAAGTTTTGATGTAGAGATATAGGTATTGGAAAACGGTTGTTAGGCTAACCTATTTGGTTGCTATGGGCGTGGCTTAGCATCTGTCATTTGAATATACTCTAAACTAGGAATGAAACGAACCAACCCCTGTGTCTCTACGAAGTTTTGATGCAGAGATATAGGTATTGGAAAACGGTTGTTAGGCTAACCTATTTGGTTGCTATGGGCGTGGCTTAGCATCTGTCATTTGGTTATACTCTAATCCATGAGTGAAACAAACCAACCCCTGAGTCTCTACGAAGTTCCGATGAAGAGATATAGGTATTGCAAAACGGTTGCTCGGGTAACCTATTTGGTTGCTATGGGCGTGGCTTGGCATCTATCATTTGGTTATACTCTAAGCTATGAGTGAAACGAACCAACCCCCATGTCTCTATGATGTTTTGATACAGAGATAAAGGTAATGCAAAATGGTTGCTAGGCTAACCTGTTTGGTTGCTATGGGCGTGGCTTAGCATCTTTCATTTGATGATACTCTAAGCTATGAGTGAAACGGACCAACCCCTGTGTCTCTATGATGTTCCGATGAAGAGATATATGTATTGCAAAACGGTTGCTAGGCTAAACTGTTTGGTTGCTATGGGCGTGGCTTAGCAGGAGCCAAATGATGATGCGTCAAGCCCTCAATGAAACGAACCAACCCCTGTGTCTCTACGAAGTTCTGATGTAGAGTTATAGGTCTTGGTAAATGGTTGCTAAGTTAACATGTTTTGTTGCTATGGGCGTGGCTTCGTAGCTTAATGAAGTTTCAGGGATACTGATTGGTTGCCTTAGTCAAATGAGGCCCACCCCCTTGTCTCTAAGTGGTTGTGATGCGAAGATATTGTGTGAACGCTGTCTTACCGTTAAATTATCAGCATGCCATTGTTTGTGTGAACATGACATCACCTGAATGACTTTACCATCATTTCTGTGTGAAAAGGGAAAGAGGAACTAGATCACATGATTTACTCTCAAATCTTCTGAATTATATTATGTTAAAATAATACAAATCTATCTGTTATTAAGAGATAAATATTGAACTGTTTGAATATATTGTGATGTATTAATATGAATGATGTCATCTGCTGTTTCAGGTGTGAGTGGAGCAGAAGTGACTGATGTGATCATCAGTTCTGGTGAAAGTGTGTCTCTGTCCTGTAATGATTCTCTTCATCGATGCTCCTCAACTACATGGATCTACAGTAATTATACAACATCATCTACAGTAGAAGTGTTTGCTGGAGGAATAAATCAGAATAACACAAAGAGATCTGAGAGACTGAGTCTGACATCTGACTGCTCTCTCAACATCTATAACACAACACAACATGATGGTGGAGTTTACATCTGCAGACAATTTGTGAATGGACGTCATCATGGCAATGATTCAAGTGTTTATCTACATGTTCTTCATGGTCAGTGTTTCTCTTCATTTATATGAACACATGTTTAACTTCAGATCACAGTTCTCTTTATCTCTTGTGTTTTAACTGAAACTCATGAGTACTGAGAGTGTGTTGTGTGATTTGTGTTTCAGTGTCTTCATCATCATCATCATCACCATCATCATCATCACAGACTGAGATAAGAGCAAACACATCTATCACTCTCTCCTGTCAGCTGTTTTCATATGACTCATGTGATGATTTGCTCAGTTATGATGGATTTCAGCTGGTGTGGATGAATCAGACTGATGTTGATCTACAGACAGACTCCAGATATCAGATTAGATCAGATAAACTCTGTCTCATCTCTCTGACTACAACACTCGTGAATGAAGACGACAACACAGAGTTGAGTTGTGTGCTCAGACACAAGAATGACATCAAGACCTCAGTCACATATACTGTCAGATTTACAGGTAAGACATCACTCTGACAGGAGTGTCCTGAACTCAAAGTGACTTCAGTCATTAAACTCTGTACTGATGATGAAGAAATGACATAAACATGAAATATGATTGTGATGTTCAACAGTATGATGTCTCTGAACATTCATCATCTTCTACAGATTCAAACAAGATTCTAGTGACCACCACAAACCCTGAGAGATTCTCAACTCTTAACACATCAGAAACTACACAACAACAATGTACATCATCACCGTCAGTGTGTGTGTGTGTGTGTGCATGTGTACGTGTGTGTGTGTGTTGTGTGTGTTTCCACATTATGACTCATCTTAACTAAACTTTGTTTTTTACAGCATCAACTACAACATCAATAATAATAAGAGGTATGAAGTGTTGATTGTGATCCATGTGTCCTGTTACATAAGTACATGAGTGAAACTCTCACTGAACTCATCTTGTGTTTGTTTCTCATGTGTAGTGTTTGAGAGTTTGATGATTTAATGGTGTTCTTGTGTCTTCTAGTGATTCTAGTGATTGTTGAGGTGTCAGTGTATGCTGCTCCTACTGTCATTCTTCTTCAGATCATCTGTGCAGGAAGAGCACGTGAGTTTTCATCATCATCATCATCATTCACATTCAACTGAAACAATCCAGAAAACAAACAGCAGAACTTCATCACTTTTATTTACTTTTATCTTCTCAGAAAACAGAAGAAGGACTCAGAACGCTCATCCTGAAGACACAGTGATGTCAGCAGTTTAGGAATAAAATCCTCTTTATGACTAAATTACAGCGAGATTCATTTGATCAGATTTTATACATATGTGTGTAATGCTTTTAAACAATACGTATTGTCACTCCTGTATTAAACTGATAGTTCACACCAAAATGAAACATCTGTCATCATTTCCTTTTTCCTGTTGAACACAAAAGAAGATATTTTGAAGAATGTGGAAAAAAGTAGACATCTTTTACTTTTACTGGTCACCATTGACTATAGTAATCTTTTGTTTGGTTACACACATTCTTTCAAATTCTTTTTTTTGTTCAGCAGAACAAAAGTATTTTACACAGGTTTAAAACATCTTGAGGGTGAATAAATTATTTTTTTCGTGAACTATTACTTTAAATATGGTAACAGACAGTTTGTGTAACTGTGTCTGTGTTATTGTATTTGTGTAACGTAGTTGAATTGCGTGTTGACTTATGTCTGTTAATTCAAGCTCAAACTTGTTGTGATTTTGCATAATTGCTGAATAAAAAGTCTGATATTCATCTCTGTCACAGACTCAGATGCTCTGTTAGCCCCGCCCCCAGCACCAGACCTCAGTTGGCCACACTATTGATCCCACGCACCTGTTCCTCATTCACTCATTACCTGAACTACATATACTTCAGCTGTGTCCCAATTTGAAGGCTGTGACCTTCTAAGGTCTCGTTTTTAAGCACGCAGCCCCAAAGTCCAGAAAGCAAACAGAAATGAGAAAGTCTGGCCTTATGTCTGTGTACTGTGCATATTCATTTTGTATTTGTATTTACCAATAGTTGAAATTTTAAATAAATATTATACATTTTTTTATTATTATATATTAAATTATTATAAAATTATTATGCTTGTCCCATTACTTCATGGCGCAGGCAGTTGCATAAGATGCATGTCCCTTTAATGATGCTGTCGGTCAGGTCAGGGTTAACCTCCATTGCCATTTGTAAACCCTGAATCTGAATGCCAAACGCATTTTCTGAGATCCGTCGTGCTCTTGACAGTTGGAGGTTTGAGATGCGCTTGTCTTCTTTAATGCGCTTCTACCGTAGGGCCATAGCAGATATGCATCTTCCATGATAACGTGGTTGACCTTTCTCAATTCAGTTGCAGATGGGAGCTCTAATGGGGGTGGAACATTCAGGGTGCCATGATGGAGAGCCGGTCCCAGCACAGAATCTGCGAATATGCCTCTGTCGCTGTTCCCACCAAAGCTCTCCATATCGATGGCCCATCAGCATCCACTAATGCCCCGGTGCTCAGATACCCAAAATATGCAAATATTATTGTAGCACACAAAATAATGGTGTTGTTTGGTGCCTATATGCTGGTTTCAATGCCTTTAATAGCAGCAGTTTTCCCAGGATCCAACCTACCGTTCTCTGTGATTTATATAGTTTTTGTACATGTTTACATGTTTGTAAAGATTATTCACAGCCATTAAAGATAACCAGTTTTGATGTAATTATTATTACCAATGCATTATTACAGTTTAACTTAATGCTTGTGACCAAACAGTTTTTGGACCCCCAATGATGACCATAGTAGGAAAAAAAGATTATACATTTACATAGTAATTTTTCCTACTCTGGTAGTCAGTGGGGTCCAAGAACAATTTGGTTACAAACATTCTTCCAAATAACTTCCTCTGTCTTCACAGATTTGGAACAACTGGAATTTGAGTTAAATGATGACAGAAATTTCATTTTTAGGGCAATTGCTAGCTAAGCATCAAACTGAGTAACTGGCAACCTGAAGTCAATTTTAAATCACTCAGGATAATCCAGCAGTTCCTTGATAAGGAGATGAAACTCTCCTTCCTCCTTACACAACCTCAGGATTGAATGGACCCAATATGTCCTCTTTATTTTTCTATTTTAAGAAGAGAGAGTACAACAAAATCGTGTTCACTGCTTGAAGACTAAATTCTGTATTGTTTTGCAATTTTTTCCGCAACAGATTATTAAATACGCATCAGACTCAGTGTTCAAGGTTTCTGTCTGTGAACTTTTTTTATGAAGACAAATACAAATATCGTATACGATTTTTCAGACTGTATGTGCAAAGACCTTAAGACCTTTCTGTGTCATAAAGGTGAGCACAAAATTAAGTACAAATCTTAAATTTACAATATCCTCAGAGGTCTCCTATCAGATGTCATATTGTCCATTGGCTTCCACTTTTGTTAGATATCTTCTTTCACCTATATTGTGACGACACTTAAATATAGCTTCCCCTCCTGTATTTCAATGGAAACGTTTTACAGCAAATGTTAGGATTCTTACATGAACTTTAAAATAATCATTCTAATTGTTTTATGAATGAACAAAGCATTTACATAGCGCTTTATTCTGTGTTGCTGTACACCCAAAGTGCTTTACAATCTTATTTCTCTCCTCATCCACCACCAGTGTGCAGCATCCACCTGGATGATGCGACAGCAGCCACAGTAAACCGGTCACACCCCTACTCTTTTACGAGAAGTGCCATGGGATCTTCAATGACCAAAGAGAGTCAGGACCTAGGTTTAAAGTCTCATCCGAAGGACGGTGCTTTTTTTCAGTGTAGTGTGCCCCTGATGGTCTCACTTACACCTCTACCAGCAGCAACTTAGCTTTCACAGGAGGTCTCCCATCCAAGTACTTACCAGGCTCAGCCCTCCTTAGCCTCAGTGTGCAACCAGGCTCAGGCTACAGGGTGATGTATGGCTGCTGGCACTGTTTTACTCAGTGGTGAAGTATTTATTATAAATTATTGATCTGTGCACATCATTATTTATAAATATTTGGACTTGTAATCTTTAATCAAAAACATGACCCTCCTCCACCTCTCAAAACCCAGATACCCACTGGACGCTGTAAAGGAACAGGGCCGCAACCACAGTAACAATAGAGCCGGATGTGGTCCGGATCCGCCTCGTGGAATGGTTCCTGAGTCCAAACGCACATCGGGCTGAAGCCGTTTCGGGTCTGTTTTTAGGGGTTGTTCCAGATATATGCCAGCGCCGATCCAGCGCTTCCCGATCATCCCGTTACAGATGCGTAACGGGTGCGTGAAACGATTCCGCCTACCTGACCTGTGCCGGATGTGTATTCTTTGTAAATCACCACCGGATTCTCCTTTTGCCTTATTTTCGGCATTTTTGTCAGCTAGGGTATCATAGTCACCTATAGGCTACCTAGGCATAGTCCTACATTTTTCACAGTCTGTGGAATGTCCAGAAAAACATTTTCACTACAAGGTCTTGGCTATAAATATAAAGCTTGACATGACTTGATAATGGCTACAGGTTTCAGTTGGAGCAATGCGTGTAGGATAGCTGAAATAAATTGTTTTAATGATTAAAACACATACTAAAACAACGTGAACAAAGTCAACAAACACAGAATTAATGACCACGAATTCACATGTTTAATGATATGCGAAAAAACTAACAACGTGAACAAAGTCAACAAACACAGAGTTAATGACCATGAATTCTTAGTTGTAGCCTAATGATAAAAAAACGCACAGGCTATTAAAACAACGTGAACAAAAAAAATATGCAATTAAACAAAATCTTGCTGCTGACGTGCCAGTCTCTCCTGGCGCCCTCCGCTCTTATCTGTTGAAAGGGCAAACCACCTTATGGCATGCCTCCATATTTCTGCCTCTGTTGCATTTGCCGTCAACGTGCATTTGCGCACTGCACCTGGGAAACAGATGTCATAACAGATGAGGATGAATGAGAAATTTGTATCAGTGCTAGGCTGCATGCCGTCAAAACAGGCAGGCATATATTGCATTTGCTCAAATGAAGATTGGCCCATCCTTCTAATGAGGCCTACTTCTATAATGGTTTGTGCATTAGTTGATGGAATGCAGTAATAATAGCCTAATAATAAAAAACTGATCCTGTAAAACTGAAGCAAAATAAGACAAATGGACTATATCTAACCATGGAGGTTAAGACGTAGCCCCAAGGCCTAATAAAAAAAACCCAACAAGATAAACAGAAGGCATTATTATCGATGTATGCTGTTTTTTATGTATTTTTTTTCATTCATCTCCCCACTAAACAGGGTTCGAGTTAGATGGGAGCCAGTGGCTCCCATGAAAGCAGAAAACTCAAATATCTGTGGGGGTCTCTGAAAATAAAGCAGCATAATATTTAAATTACAAATAAAGCATGATGTAACAGGCAGGTTGGGATCGAGTTTTAGGCAATGTATATAGTCTACATATAAACACATACACATTTAGGAAATATTACATGTATTTATTAATAGAATCCATAATTTTAATTAAAAATAAATGTTTATTTATTTTTATTCTTAAATATATACAGTATATATAGACTTATATGTTTTTCTAAATACAAAATTAATATGCACAGTACACAGACAAATATTATGTAAACACAAAACTTTTATTCTGGATGTGGTTTATCGTGATTAATCGTTTGACAGCCCTAATAGTGAGTAAACTGGAGTTTGGTGATATTTTGTGTTGAATTTGGGGAAAACAATTGTTGTTTCAGTTGAGTTGAGCTATTGAAAATACCCTGGTTTGGTTATTTTATAAAAAAAACTAAAAAGTGTGTGAATCTTGCTAAAAAAACAACACTTCCGGATACTTTTGGCCACCATTGTATATATGTATTTACACACACACTACCGTTCAAGTTTGGGGTCACCTGCTCATTAATGCATTAAACTACATTATAACCAGCTTCATGAAATAATGATCTTGAATGCTCTACGGCACAGGTGTCAAACTCCGTTCCTGGAGGGCCGCAGCTCTGCACAGTTTAGCTCCAACCCTAATCAAACACACCTGATTCAGCTTATCAACATCTTCAGGATTACTAGAAACTTCCAAGCAGGTGTGGTTTAGAGCTGGTTGGAGCTAAACTGTGCAGAGCTGCGGCCCTCCAGGAACTGAGTTTGACACCCCTGCTCTACGGTCATAATGAAATCAGTCAAAAGCTATTAGTGAAAGTGATCGATTAGTCAGTTATGGTGACCCATACCCGAAATGTGACCTCTGCATTTAACCCATCCAGTGATTAGTGAGCATACACACAGCAAGTGGTGAACACACGTACACCCGGAGCAGTGGGCAGCTATCAGTGCAGCGCCCGGGGAGCATGTAGGGTTAGGTGCCTTGCTCAAGGGCACAGCAATCGTTACCCGCCGGCCCTGAGGGTCGAACCGGCAACCTTCTGGTCACGAGTCCGACTCTCTAACCATTAGGCCACAATTGCCCCTAATTTTTTTTAATAAATCTATTTATAATAGAGTTAAATGCAGAAATGAGCCGGTGACCCTGAACGTTTTAACGGTAGTGTGTGTATGTATGTATGCATATAATACATATATATATATATATACTACTATAACAATCAGTTTTGACTGTTAAACTCTTTTCCAGTAGTAATCTGGAAGACATTTGAGTGAATAAATACTAATTCACTAAGGGCATTGTAATGACGAGGTAAATATTTGAAGCAATAGCGTACTTACGACTGAGTTGTTAACACTGTGAATGAATAGGTACACTCTTTTTTTTATTTCTTACGTGTGCAAGGAATTGGCACTGTTTCATGGCCAACTATGAAGGTGGCTTGAAGAGGAGGTGAGCTCCAGGCTCTCCACCACCGCTGGCTAATTGAGGAAAGGTATGTACATGTTAAAAATCAGAAAACAAGAAAAAATAAGTATATATACAGGATATTTATTGTAGACATGAACTTGTACATGTACATGTAATTTGTATGAAAAAGTTACCATGTGATTAGGGGAAACCCATATTGATGTCAGACACTGGACTCAAGTATTGAGGTGGTGGTGATGTTGACTGCGCTGAGCTATTGATTACTAGATGACCATTGACGGAAAATGTATTCAAGAGAGGCAGATTGTCGGACAAGGAGAGAAAGGAACAGGACAGAACATCACCTTTGTACTTTCATTTGTATTGTAATTTTGCTACAGAGTATGATTCCTACCATTGAAGGGGTCTGACTCCTTCCTCACATTCCAGCTTATGTCTGTATAGGTTTGTTGTTCTATGTTTTTCTGTCCTATGTTATACAGAGACTCCTGACCCATGTCCTCTGCGATGTCCACTTTGGATAAAGGGATAACCGTGAATCAACATATTGCAGTGGTACAAATCACTGGACTGTACATTGTTGCAGTTGGCAATCAAATCAAACTTACAGAGGGGGGGTGGAGGGAGACTACGAAGGGTAGCACTAATAGGGAGAGGCCGAGACTCTGGTCTTCTTTTGGAGTCTGCTCAGTTTCAGAGTCAGTACTGGCATTTTCAAATCCTGCGTATCTAGTGAAGACATATCAAATTGTAATGACAAGTCAATAGCATCATTCAATGGGCAGGCATGAACAAAGGCTTTTTTTTAGATTTTGCATTGTGGTGTCATTTTGATACTACAGACTTGTACCCCAAACCCATCCCCAGCCATAGCTTTTGCAGAATTACAACAATTATCTATAATGTACATACTGTTTCGCTTTTCTTCTCCTTTTTGCAGTTGAGCCCTCATCCTTTGACTGGAGGACTGCCGTTCCATTTGTATTGTAGTCCTTCAGCTTTTGCCTTGCTTGACTGAAGTCATATACTTTTATAAAAAAAAATAAGAGATACAGATATGGAGATATTTAAGAACAAAGGAAGTAAGGCATAATTGTTGTCCTAACATGAAAATACACAGAATTGCCCTGTTTGCTTGTTTATTTACCTTTTTCAAAGAGTTTTCTTATTTTGAAGCTTTTCCAGCCAGGGCCTGGCATTTCATGCCTCTTTATGGCCTTTTGGGTTTTTTCCTCGGAAATGAATGTTGGCCAAAACCATTCGTCATCTTTAACCCATGACCTCGGCACAACTTCTGTTGTGTCCTCGTCGAGGAAAATGACTCCACAAAATGTCTTCAAAATCGTTGTGTAAAAAATAATAAATAAAAAACGATTTTAAAAAAAGTACATAACTGAACTGATTATGATTTTCAAAAATAAAGTCTAGTCCTTCATATGAAACAATGGTATAACCACCATTGCCTCATTGAAAGGGACAGCCAACCATTTTTGTGTGAAAGATGACAGTTTGGAGAATTTTATCTCATGGCCTAGGTCAGCTGGGATCACAATGTTTAGAATGTCTGAATTATAAGGATAGGTAAAAAATGTTTCAATCGTCCCGTACTGTCTGTGGGCAATTATGATATCACCGTGACAGTCAATTATAATAATTATTTGACACACATTTTTGCCCACCAGAAATGTGTTGTTTCGACATGTTGTGGTCATGGTGAACCTCTCTGATATCAGTTCATCATACTGGTGACAGATCAAGTTTGGTACAGGTACAGGGCCTCGGGCATGTTCTTTGCACAATTTGATGGTTGGTCACTTGTAACACCTCCATTTAATCCCTCGGACAGGCGTCTGATTATTTGGGCCAGGGATTTGAGGGTTTGTGTACAAAACCCTTGAGTTTTTGCAAATAATTTTCGTATGGAAAGGATGATATAACATCCAGATTGCCAAAATGTTTTGCATCCTGTGCAAGATGGGTCAACCCATGCACATTGTACACTAGCTGCACTGTAAAAAATGTTCCGTACATTTTACGGAAAAATACCGGCAGCTGTGGTTACCAGGAAAATTCCGTAAAAATACAGGAAAAGAACGTAAACAGCTTTGCAGTTTAAAACTTTAGGGCACAAACTTCAAGCTGTGTATGAACTTAATACATTTGAGTCTTTTACATTTACATAATTTATTTTATAAAATTGAAACTTGGTCCAAATGCACAAAAGTGAAAACATTACATTTACTTATTTTCTTCTTTGTAATTGTTATTAAAACATCAAAGTCACTTTTAAACAAAGCAACATGCAGCATGACATCGGCATGCCATTGCCTGACCTTGATTTAAAAACAGACTCCATTCTTCAGCATAGTGGTGACCCACAAAACTTAAATATCAGAAAAAAAGAGAGAAAATACAAATTCCGTAGTTTTTACGGAAAAACCGGCAGCTGTGGTTGCCAGCAAGCTACCGTAAAATTACGAGAACATCCTGTTTTTATTCATCCAATCAATTCACAGTGGAAAACACGAGCCACACCCACTATTCATCTTTGAAATACGTCACAATACTAAGACGATCATCACTTCTGCTTCACAGGGACTGCGGCATAACATCCATGACTTGATGCTTTATTGGTATATTCAAAGTCACCGTTTTTTTGATCAGTGTTTGCTTTAGTTGGCTTCTTTCAGCCGTCATATATAAATTTCCAGTTTATTTGGGCTGCTATGACGTTGTTTATATAAAACATAGTTTTGTAGCAAATGACAACAATTGAAAATGTGATTAGATTTTTTCAAAAGCTAATTCTACGATGTTGTTTAAATACTTTTTTGTTTGTTTCAAACGTCTTAATGATTTACATTTAAAATTCACATTTCCAGAAACATCAATATAAAAGTTGAATTTTTTAACCGTCAAAAGATTTGTATGTGGTCTTTGACTCACACATTATGAATCAGTGCATGAATCTCAACAGTGGTAACTAACAATTGAAAATCTTACAGCCGCAATGCATGATGGGAGTCATTGATGAGTTTTGTGCTTTGATGATACCCACAATGCATTGCGTTTAACTTTAATGGTTTTTTTCTGTTGTCACCATTGTTGAGACATTTGTTATATTCTTGATGTGTGCTAGAACATTTTATGTGCCACATGTGCGATCAAAGACTTTCAGTAAATTATTTATTTCATGCAATATCATAAATGATGATAACAAATAACTTCAAAGCACTACTTGAACTCTCAACCATGTATTTACTCTCCAACCTAAAGAAGTTAATAGTTATTTTTGTCTGAGCTTTTACCCACCCGTTTCGGTCTACGTTTCAATACATAAACATCAAAACTGGGTAAAGACTTCTTCACATAAGAAGTAAAGGGTGAAGATCCTGACTAAAGCAAACACTCATCACCATTATGGTGACTCAACAAAACCATTAACATGTAAACTTGTGTTAATTCTCAATTAGAACTTTTGTAGACGTGCAACAGAAATAAAGTGACAGTGGTGTCAGTAAGTGAAGGGGATAAAAGTGTTTGTGGAGTTTAAAAAAAACTCCTTGTGAAAACTATGGAATTTCACTGTTCATTTCCAAGAGAATTTGACAGTGTTTTTCGTAATTTTACGGACGTTTTTTGCCAACAGCTTTCTCTGTGAAAACTACAGAATTTCACTGTTAATTTCACAAGCACGTTTTTACGATTTTTGCTGTTTATTTTACAGACAATTTTACAGTGTTTTTCCAATATTTTTTACGTGAAAACAACAGAATTTTACCGTAAACTTCACGGGCATTTTTTACAGTGTAACATGAACGTTATTGTTACTATTTGAAGTGCTATACAGTTAATCAAACGCTATTTTTAAGCACAGTATGTGTATATTCTTCTTACTAAATGATCACATAAGTTCTGTGAAAAAAGTGTACTTCACTAAACAGGACTCATATGAATTTATTATATTGATGACGCTGTTCTTCACTTTCACCTTATAACGCAGGTTTTGGACCTTAAATAGTGGACTTACCTCCACGTAATATTAACATACATAATCGGCACTATAACATCTTATTTCTGACGCATGACAGGTAATATATTATTTTATTAATCACTCCAGTTTAGTGTCCGCTACATCAACGCGCTCTGCATCGTTCCGCTTACATCTGTTTGAAGATTAAAGTGTTCATGAGAGACGACTCGCCTCATAACACTCGCTTGTGATTGGCTTAATGTTCACTTGTTATTGGCTGAATGTTCACTTGTGATTGGCTGAATGTTAATCACTCAATCTATGTAACTAACCAGATCACATGGCGGGGAATATTGCGGAGGTGTGTCGAAAAAGTGCGGGAGGACAGAACCATTTCAATCTCAAAGTTGAGGTATTCCCGCACATGGTGCCACGCTTATTTAGCGCATATGCGTGATAAACAAGTGCTTATGTACATTTATAAATAAAAACGATGCACACAATACCATCTGGTGCCAAAGAGTGTGAACAAGCAGACACATTACAGATGTGCCTGATGTGGTCTGTGATACACTGTGATTTGCGTAAGTTTTAGGCTTAGAAATTACTGTTAAGATAAAAAATCAATTTTCACAAAGACTAATCTATCTTATGGACATAATGTGTATTTTCTGATAGTAATATGATGATTGTAAAACAAACTTTGTAATAAACGTATTGCTTTACCCGCTTACTGAACCATTGAGGCAGAAGCGAGCTTCATACGTCATCTGTGACGTCATGGGTCTAAAGCGACTCAAGCCTCGAT